>KN888763.1:24222-48034 GCA_000934455.1 Apostichopus parvimensis | reverse complement strand
ACTTAATATTAATATGTTGGTAGATAATGAATACATAGTGATATATGTTCAAGATGATATTATGCATATTTTTTATGGGGGCGGGGCTTAAGTTGATTTTCACTAAAATAGCTTGTAAACATGGTAACTAAACAACAACAAGTTGGATTGAAGTCATACTTGGTACAGAGATGCGCCATAGTGAGTAGATGAACCCTATTGATCTTGGTGCTCATCTCATAAATAATAATGAGGTCACAGGGTCAAACGTAAAAATCTTCAAATGCTAATAATTCCGCAAGAAAAAGTGAGAATTTATTTAAACTTAATATTAATATGTTGGTAGATAATGAATACATGGTGATATATGTTCAAGATGATATTATGCATATTTTTTATGGGGGCGGGGCTTAACTTGATTTTCACCAAAATAGCTTGTAAACACGGTAACTAAACAACGACAAGTTGGATTGAAGTCATACTTGGTTTATTTATGCGCCATAGTAAGTAGAAGAGCCCTATTGATCTTGGTGCTCATCTCAAGAATATTAATGAGGTCACAGGGTCAAATTTAAACATTTTCAGAATTGAATCATACTTTGTGTTGGTAAATAGCGGGTACATGATAATGTATTTTCATTGTGATATTATGCACATTTATTAGGGGGCAGGGCTTGAGTTGATTTTTGCTAAAAAATAGCTTGTTTACATGGTAAGTTAACATATTTAGTAGGTAGGTCCACAGTCAGTGAAAGTACATTGCTGATCAATTTAATCATCTCAATTGGTAAGGAATCACAATAAGCCCACTGGCTTTCTGGTTAACCGTTTCATAGTTGACTATTTATGTTTGGCTATCTTTGTCTGTAATTATGAGCAATTATGTCCTATAACCATTTGACAAAAGTTTAAAAGGGAATGCAGGAAAAAATGGAAGGTAATGGTAATAATTCTCACACAACTTTCAATCAGTTTAAATTTACTAAGAATTGTGCTCCTTCTGTTCTTTTACAACTGTGTCAATCATTTTTGCATATTTGCAGATAATCAAGTCCAGAAAAGGCAAAGGAAATATCCTGTTCACACCAAATGTAAGATGCCACGTAGAGAGTCAAGTGAGTAGTTGAGTACATGTTCAATTTATTTTGTCCCTTTCCAAGCATTCTGGGGGAGGGTTGCTGACCTAGGGAAAAGTAAAAATGGCCTTGAAAGTCAATAGCACTATCTAAACAAAGTTCCAGCATACGTATTGGTGTAGCTTAACAAAACTTTAAATATACACCTTCAACCTTCAGGAGAAGGGGGTTTAGACAAATCATTTGATCACTCCAACCTCCTGGGATATAATCTGACACCATTGAACTTGGCAATTGATTAACATGTTTGAAAATCCTGTATCAATAGTATCAAAGATTTGCAGGGTAAAAGTCATGAGACTGAGTTTATTAAATCCCAATACATGCAGGCTTTAGGCTGGTATCCCAGTGTGAATTTTTAAGGATGTTCAGTCAGTCAGGCCCCTTCCTTTCCCTACCTTGCAATAGAAATGTCAAATGGTATGCTTATTGGCTATTGCCTGGTGAGGGTTGCAAAAAAGATGTTGCTATATGTAGTTCTTGATAATGAAACTGTTTATATAAATTACTTACATGATTTTCCTGCCATATTTCAGTGACCAATAGGCATGAAATATCAACTGATGCACATCCTTCAAATGATGCCTGAACTGGTGCCGAAAGAAGTAATAAGACTGGTAAGTTCATTCACATAGGTTTATTCACTAAAGGGATTGATAAATAGGATCAAAAGTTGCTATAGGATTGAATCTATACAAAGATCAAGCATGTGTTTGTGTAACATGTTTCATCTACAAGTACACATTAGTTGAACTTCATACACTTCATACTGTTCAATTTGCACTTTAAGTTCTTACTTTTCCCCAAAATGTTTTGACCAATTTATATTCACTGAGATTCGAATAACTAGCTTAAATATAATAACTGAAGATACAGCAGAATCTAAAAAACATTTTCACCTATTTAGATGCTTTGATAAGTATTTTCTCAATAATCCATGAGCCTCTGCAAGTTCGCTCGCTTTAATATTGAAAATCAGACATATATGACACATTGGTCACAGTACAAAAGTTGGGTCTAGTAGTTTGATCTTGCCCTAGTTCATTGATCATTGGGAACAACATTTTTATGAATGACATGCCATAGTAAGAAGAACCCTGGCCAATCAGATGTAATGAATTGTCCAAAGAGCAACTAGGTCGAGCAATGTGAATGGTGGAAGATAAATGTGGAGAACTAAGGATCCTCACAATGATATGCTGTGGAGCTTTTGCAGTTGGGGTTTATAACTTAATCTCAAATTTGAATGATCATTAAGAACACTTCAGCCCTTTTCTTTCAAAACTTCTTGATGAAAATATGGAGACAAATAAACAAAGAAACAAAGAAACTTTTTCCAAGGTTAAAGCTCATGTGAGGTGTTATGCTACATAACTTTTCCACCTCCTATAATTATTATGTTCAAGCATACAAGTTTTAGGGGGCGGGACTTAAGTTGATTTCCACTTAAATAGTTTGTAAACACGGTAATTGAACAACGACAAGTTGGATTGAAGTCATACTTGGTACATAGATGCGCCATAGTGATTAGATGAACCCTATTGATTTTGGTACTCATCTCAGGAATAATAAGGAGATCACCTAGTCAAAAGTGAAAAGATGATATTATGCATATTTTTTATGGGGGCGGGGCTTAAGTTGATTTTTACTAAAATAGCTTGTAAACACGGTAACTGAACAACGACAAGTTGGATTGAAGTCATACTTGGTTTATTCATGCGCAATAGTAAGTAGAAGAGCCCTATTGATTTTGGTGCTCATCTCAAGAATATTAATGAGATCACAGGGTCAAATGTTAACATTTTTAGAATTGAATGATACTTTGTGTGAAGGTAGCAGGTACATGATAATGTATGATCAATGTGATATTATGCACATTTATTAGGGGGCAGGGCTTGAGTTGATTTTTGCTAAAAATAAACTTGTGAACATGTTAAGTTAACATATTTGGTAGGTAGGTCAGCAGTCAGTGTAAGAACCTTGCTGATCAATTTAATCAACAATTGGCAAGGAATCACAATAAGCCCACTGGCTTTCTGCTTGCTCTCCTGACCACAATAAACTTGTGTTTCATGACCAGATTCCACTCTACTGAACATTATGCAGTACAGTAGGTTAGGCCAGCTTATAGTGGGATAAGCTGTTCTAATCAGTACAAGCCATCCATTTTGCCCATTGTTACGGGGCAGACAACCTAATTAATCTGCCGGACTATTTGGTCAACCCCTTGTAATGTAATGGAGAACATTCATAGCTTTGGTGGAAATTTGACTATAGCAAAACATTGAGTGGAAACTTAATAAAGCCAGAGAAGCAACAGCTAGAGTGAAATGGTTGTACAAAAACATTTAATTTGATGACACAATAAGTCCATCTAACTGATTGTTCAGTTACCCGTTTAACCCTTTAGCCTTATTAGGGATGGGCTAGATAAAATAATAGAATTGATTTGAATGAAATGGAGAGGCAGACAATCTTGTGATAAATAGTCTGAATGAAGACAGCCATTTTGACACATCTTTTCCATTTTTGCAGGCAGCAGTTTCATATTTGCAGCCTTGGTTGTTGTTCGTTTTTTTTTTTCTTTTGGGGTTTTGGCCTTTTTGAGGGTTTTTTCTTTGTCTTTGGCTGTGGAGCAAATCTCAGTTGAACCTGATGGAAAGAAAACTTTTCATGGTAGCTTTATCAAGAATGGAGAGGTGATGGACGGCGTAAAGGTAACTGCTAATGCAGAAGCAGTTCATAGGAGTAAGGCTGTTCTCTCTCTCAAAAAAAAAAAAAATTGTTAATCATGTAAGAGAAAAGGCAGTAAGAGAAGCACTGCTAAGTACAAAGGAGAGCTATTTTGCTAGATGCCAACAAAGAAAAGAAATCCTTTCTTACCATGGAATTAAAAAAATTAAGCAGGCTTTAGAAAGGAGAACTGCAAGCAAAAGATTTTCATGGGGTGTCTGTGACCTGGATAGAGACCTGGAACTTTTTGATATGGTCAAGAAAAGAAGAAAAGAGTTTTCCATGCTGCAGGGAACTTTGGGCAAACTGGATGGCATTTTTGGGAAATTTCAGTGGGATGTTCACATTGAGGAGGGAAGAGCACAGTTTGTTTCCTTCAATAGTAATTTATGTTAAGGACTTCCAGCTTTGGGCAACTGTGAAGATTGGGATTTGCCATTGCACCATTGGGCAGATATCCTACAGGGAGGAGCTGAAAAAGTATTTATGTGGGTCGCAGCAATGACCACTGCTTGGTTTTAATTTTTTTAACAATTTTTAATTTTTAACAATTTCCAGGTCAAAGTTTTGTACAAGATGCTTGAATTTTATTTCCTATTGTGTGTTCCATGTTCGCTGTATACATTTAGTATGTATTTCTCTGGAAACATTTTTCATTTTCAAAACGGTTTACGATGCCCAAACCACAATTTTCATGGGGCTTCATGTGCTATTGACTCATTAATCGAGATTTATTATTTTGGAATTTTTAAGTTTTGTAGAGACTATCAGCTACCCCACAGGGGCCCATTAATTAGGTTGTTAGATCGCCTGTCTCAACAGAGAGATAAGTTAGGGAAGCCAAACTGTTCTTGGCGTGAACCTGTGTGGGACTTTCTCACTCAAGACAGACCACTGGCCTTTGCTCCAAAAGGAAGGGGGGACGCTGAATTGTTAGTTGGTTTGCAGAAAATGTGTGATGACGGAGGAAGTGAATTCAGCATCACATGTAACTGTGTTTCCCAATGTTCATCATGCTGCACTACAAAAAGCAGTTTTATATCTGTAAACAATTTGGCTTTGACACAAACTGCCATCACAAAGTGTAATGGCTTAATTGACCAAGTTATAGAAAAACAAGTTGGCGTTTACATTAATTCTAAATTACCTGTTTGTTGCACAAAGAAGAGTACTGTTTTGAGTGGAGATATAGCTCTGCCAAATGTGTTAGTGTTTGAGTTGGGAACTCATAACTCTAAAAACTATCAAAACCCTCCTCTGCACTTTAATGAATATGTCAATGTATTTAAGTGTGGTTATTACTTGACTGCAGCGGTTCTGGTTGAACCAAACCATTTTTCAACAGTGGTGAAGCACAACAATATGTTTGCCCATTTAGATGGTTTGCATGATAAACCGATTCTGTATAATTGCTTTGGTGGAGCAGTTAGTAATTCTAATTTACAGTTTGGAGACAGCTACACTACATCTATCCAAAACAAAGGGATTCACATTCTTGTGTACAGAAAATGTGACACTGTACAGACATATATCCCCATTGACATGGCTGAAATATCCAAAATTAAAGACTGTAGAAATCAAGTATTTCCCACAGTAGACCTGACAATTAACAATGAGCAAACTAGAAGTGTTTGTAACAACAACCCCTCTGACAGTCTCACTGATAATGCTCATACAGAGTTAAATGGTTGCACAAACACCAGTCCTAAAGCGCATTTACCAGACAGTAATTGGGTAACAGTCACACCCAAAAGGAAAGGGAAAAAGCTGTCAAAAAGTTCCTTTAGTATATCTCCTCGTTTTGAAAACCAGTTTGAGGTTCTAGTAGATGAAAGTCAATTTACAGAGGATAATAATGCAAATGATAGTTGCATTGATAATGGTCATGGAGCTCCTGTGAATCCCAAAATGTCCTCACCTAAAACAAAAACTCCTAAGACAAAATGTTATGTGACAAATAGTAGATGCAGTGTTATTCATGAAGCTGCTGTACAGCAAGGTTGTGGAACACCTACGATGAGTAAGAAAACTAACAAAGGTTCTTTCACTCCAAAGATTATCAGTGAAACACTCTTTTCAAAGGGAAATTCTGATAATATACAAGCATCCACTCTAACAATCGCTTCTCAGAATGTTCAGTATGTAATTCAGGAACAAAAGGTATATTTGCACTGTAAAGATATATTTAATGTTCTTGGTATGTCTAAGCATGTTAAAAAGGAAGGATACAGTTTCATTGATATATGATTAAAAGCTGAGTTGTCTGACCCACTTGCATGTTTCCTTATGAAAGGAAGAGTAAGGACTCACATTAACTTTGATGCGTTACTAATTCTCACTAAAGAAAAGAGGGAAGGAAGGTGGAATGTAGACTGTGATTGTCTTATGAAAGAAATTGGTAGTATGCTTAAGACCCAGATGTATCATAAAGTTCAATCTGAAAAGCAGTCTGACAGTGTGCAATCCTTATGTAGCAGTCCAAGGAAAACGTGCAAGAAAAAGTTAATGTATCCAGAGATACATTTCAATGGAAATATCAGAGGCAGGACGAAAAAATTTCAGGCATTGTTGAAGTACTGTCACAAACATGTCTTTAATTGGGATAAAGTCAAAATGCTGAAAAGCCTATCATATGTTATAACTAACAAGAAGAGGCACCTCAGAAGATTTACTGGTCATCTTAGCAAAAATGACATATTATTTGTGCTGGCTAGGGTGAACTCCTCTAAGAAATATTTCAAGAACTTCCTTCATGAAATAAAAAATGAGGCTCGGTTGACTTCAGATGATGTCATTCATCTGGAAGAGAATTATAGTGGAAGGCGTTTAATCGATAAATTGCGAAAGATGCTTCCTGGCAAGCTACCCAGTTCTAGAAAGGAACAACTTCGTAAGAAAGAGTACTGGAAAGAGTTCAAAACTATCCTTCAACCTTCCCGAACTGCAACTGGTTGGAAGATTATGCCACAAAGGCTGATAGAAGTTCTTTCCTTTAAGTATTATTGGGTTTTAGGTGACAAATATTGGAGGGTGTATGGAGATGGGAGAGAATTTGGTGGGAGACAAAGTGCGTTTCTTTCTTTAAGCCTTCTAAACAATGAACTGGCATTACATAATTTCTCATATCAAAGTCCAAAAGAAATATTTCCTCTGACTATTTTCTATGAGAGTGACTCTAGAAATAACTTAGAAGAAAACATTGGAAAACCTGACATGTGGTTAGACAAGTTTGTCAGTACTAAGACAAAGGATGGTGATTTTTTCTTCTTGACTGGTGATGAGATGTTTTTAGAGGCTATATTAGATGGCAAAAGGGAACTTTCCCCAACTTCATACACTGGTTGGAACATCTATAGTAAGTGTCCGAAAGATCAGATGGGGGAAGTTGATAGTTCAAATGGAAGGAGAACGGGGCTTGTTCCTAAAATTGATCGTAATCATCCGACTTCTCTGCTTCCGTCCATCCCCTTATCTCACACTGTATTTTGCATCCTCCATGGGCTGGCAAGAGTAGTTGAAAAGTTTTTTAACACTGCTTATTACAGATATCTTGCTAGAGTGTAATTGTATTAATGCAAGTGGTAGGGATGGAGTTGCATATAAGGAAGAAAAGATTGGTAATTTAGAAAGGAATATAATTAAGCGTGGGGTAAGGCAAGGAAGATTTCATATTCCATTTGATTGTTCAGGTAGGCTGCAGCCTATTAAATTGAACAAGGATCATGCATGGACAATTATTTCGCCTGCACCACCTGGCAAATTAGAAGAGTTCCCAAATGTTCTTAATGATGTTTGTTCACAAAGTATCATTCAATTAAAAATACCACTAAAACTTGTAAATGATTTGAATCTTCAGCAACAGTACAGTGAATTTGAATTGATCAAAGAAATGTGGAATCATTTCTATGAAATGATTCGAATCATAAAACAGGATAATTCTCCAGAACTTATCCATGATTGTGAAGAAGGATCCTCAGATCCAAAAGATTACAGTTGGGCTTACAGTGAAAGAGATATTGAGGAGTATAACTGTAATGCTGAATGTTTCTACCACTTATTTGTTGCAAAGTACACTGCAAAAAGTCTTACACCTTATATGATAAAATTTATTGATTATGGTGGTTATTTTATGAAGCATCTTCCATTTTCTGTGGGTAGATTTCAGTCTGAGGGTGGTGAGCATACTAATTACGTTCATAATACATACTATTTTCAACACACTACAAGACATGGTGGATCAAATTCTGTTGATCCAATACTTTCAATATTTTGTAATATGTGGAAGAGACTCAGTTATGAAATTTTGGAGGGGAATGGTAGTGTGGAGAGTGAGAAAGCTGCATGTGCATTTAAAACATACATTAAGCAACACAAGGCAGCTTATATTATACAACGTAACTATAAAAGGTTGTTATTAAAGCGAGCTAAATGCTGTGGGAGTCAGGTGAACAGTAATACAGAGGGAAAATGTTTGCTGGTCATACTTTCATCCTATGTGGATCTATTCCTAAACTGAATGGCAAGTCGTATAAGCATGCAGAAATGGCTAAGCTTCTCGAGGAAAATGGGGGTTGTGTTGAAGCAAGTCTTCCATCAGGTTTTAAAAGATCTACGAAACAGTACACAGTGCTGGCAAACAAAAGTTTAACATCTAAGAGCAAGGTCCCAGCATGTATTCCAAAGGCAATCAGATCATCTTTCCCTATTCTTGACTTCCAATATGTAAATGACTGCATACAAAGTGGTAAAATGCTTACACCTTCAGCCTATATACTTATATTTGACACATTGCAGTCAAAAGTTAATAAAAATATCTCATTAGAGGATGTACACTTTGGGAAGAAGAAAATGATAAGTTTCCTCAAGCAGAAGGCCAAGAGAAAGTTAATAATGAAAAATGATAAAAAGAGAGGCAAAGGAAATCCAGGCCTCTACTATGTATGGAAATTAATGAGGGAAAAGTGCCAGCATAAACAGTTAACATTTGAAGAAAGTAAAAAACACTTTGTGAGCTTTTTTAAGCAGTTCAGAGCCTTGTCTCCTCGTAAGAAGCTTCATAACGAACTTGAATGGCGACAATCCAGTTTACAAAGGTCTCCTTCTCCTCGAAAGAGAAGACCGTTTTATTGTAACTATGTAAGATAGTTTTTTTCTTCAAAATCCCCTATTTACTTACTATAGTAATGTTTGCATACTGTAGCAACGGTGCTCAAAATTTGTGTCTCTGTACTGTGATTACCGTAATATATAAGCACAAATTTCAGCGCATTTAAAATATTTTATTTATAATGTTTTACCTCAGTTTTTAAACTTTCTTTACAAACTGGTTGAGTTTTACATCTGTCCAAAAAAGGCACTTATGTGAATTTGCATCATTTTATGATTTTTTGTTATTACTATTATTTTTGGGGTGGGGGAGCAGGTGGGGAGCGGGGTGTAGTGCTCTCTTCTGAACTTGTAGGCTACAATTTGCGATAGTGTGTTTGAGTCTAAACGTATTTCTGTTGTAAGTTATAATGTTTTGAGTTCCAATAAAAGACTAACAACAATTTATAACATGATGACTCTTGTTTTCTGTTTTGTACTTCTTTGTGGTTCAATCCTAGCTTTTCATTTCCTGCAAACATGCATCAATGTAGCAACTTTTCTCTCATCCTAAATCTGTGTTATTATTTATATATTATATAGAAACATAGTTACAAGATAGTTGAGGTCTTGACATGTACAGAGGCGAGTTTTAAATGCAAGTCTTCCACTCAACACAGTACATGTTAAGAAGTCAATATCATTTCAGCTATACACTCTATACTGTCTTGATTGCTCATTGAAGTGCATATAATCTCTTATGCCCTGTGGAACTGGTTTAATTAAATTAGTTCGCATAAGCGATCTTGTGGTCATTCTTATCCTGCTCATCTTACAAAACCTGCTCAACCATGTGTAATATAGCCAGATAAGCAGCCACTATACAACAATTCAAGTGGAAATTTTGCCCCTTCGGTGTAAGGGGACTGTTACCCTAATGTGACGACTAAACCGAAAAGTTTAATGAAGAATGCAACAAAATTCAGGGCGCACTCTGCATGGAACTTTCAAATATAGAAGCAAGTTTAAAAGATATGAGAACAGCAATGGAATTACATGTAAAGGAAAAGGAAATTGAATTAAAAAGAATATCCGATTATTTTGACCAGGTTATTAAACGGTACGAGAACGTAATAGAAACGACTTCATATATTTTGCTACTAAAGACGAGTGGACATACGTTCAGTGTATCCCTGATATTACAGCAGCCTGTGCAACTCTTGAATGAGACATGGAAAAGGAATTTCTGCATCTAGAATCCGTATCAGATGTTGATATAGAGGTTACAAGAAGCGTTGATGTTGATTACGTCACAATGACTAAATACGAGGAGTCAGTTGTCGATGTTCAGGGTATCAAAACTGAAAGTTGGTGGATTAATGATATTGCGTACATCGATTATGACAATATCGTCGTCACTGGCCGGGCGTCTAGTAGTTACTCACACATCACTGTCATTAATAGAAGAGGGGAAATACAACGACATTATCTGATCAAGTATGATAAGACGTCTTTTTAAAATCGTTTCATTAAAGTATAAAGTTGTTACAGCTTGCTGGCTTCATGAAGTGGGTTTATACGATGTACGAGATGGTTCATACAACAAGAAGGACGTCAATGACATCTCCAATGGCAGGTTTACACATCGTCGGGTAAATTGTTTAACGAAGAATCCTGTCAGCAATCACATCATTGTTGGTACAGACAGCAGAGAGGTGTATATCTTCGATGATCGATTGAATTACAGTTACACCATATCACTTCCTAATGTAATTTATGGTTCGCATGATATCACTGTACATAAAGGTAGTCTCATGATCTGTGACTACAATGGTAAGAGAGCAAAAACAGTTACCATGGAGGGACCAGAGAGTGAGGTGATGTGTGAATTTACCAAACCGGACATTGGCGGTGACCGTAGACCTCTCAATATTGTGTACAGATACGAAAGACTTCGTTTACATATTATGGAGAGCAAGAAAGGCTGGTCACGAGATTCGTGTCGTCGTACGGTACAGTCAAGATGGCCGACAACTACTGACAACATACCCTGCAGACGACAACTGCTGTTGTATGGCCAATTCATCAATGAATGGGGCGGAACAGCTTATATTAGCGACATGTGTTTCTGGAAAGTTATACACTTACGATCTTGAAGATGATAGAAGGAATTTTAGTACTAGTTATAATATGAACTTGGAAGTTCCCTGAGAATGGTTGTTTTCCCATCTTCATTAAAGTTGGTTATATCGAGTAGATATCATAAGTATACCCCCGGAAATTGGAATTTGTCCCTAACTGCCAATCTCAAATTTAAGCTTTAACGATATTTCAACACTGCCGTTGTTTCTTTTAACTTGAACATTCTTAAGCGCAAGCGTATTGCAGTAACTATTTGTGTTATAGTATATACTAGTGACGTTTATAGTATTTGCTTTTCTCTATTACAATGAGTCATGGATTTAGTAATCGTCTTCTGCTTTCTGGTCAAGTAAGTCTTAAAAGAATGTTGGATATTTTCTCCGTCTTTATGACAAAACCACATATTCATTTCGCTCACTCATTTGTAAGACGAAGATATGCAGTTTTAAAATGTGTTGATATTTTGTAAATGTATCCGACATCTAGAAAATTTAATATATGAATTATGTCATCACGACTTTTGCAAATGTTTTGTTGTTCATAAAAATGCTTAAACTTTGTTTCTAAAGAGGGAGATAATTTATTGACACAGAGTTTTGGATTTTGAAATTCTAAACGCCAAGAAAACTTGACGAGTGTGACTCAATTTCAGCATGCATTTACTATTAAAATCAGCCAGATTGCAGTTTTTTTTATTTGTATATTTGGATTTATGGCAGAAATGCAACGAAAGCTGACGATAGGGCTTAATGTAGTTTACGTAGCGACTGGATACTTTTGGATAGGACCAACTATTCCTTTAAGGTTATCTCATATGGCTTGTATAGTATATAGAATAGAATATTAGGGGCTTCTTGCAAATGTTAATCAAACAAGCTGTTTGATGTGCACAGCATTTGTCAAAACGAGACGTTTGTTAGTTGCCTTTGTGAATGATAACTCGAAGTGTCTTTATAAATTCTCGAAGCTACATGTTATCGTCTCCAATGTTCGGTGTTTTCCAAGTAAGAAACAATAGCCTATGCCAACATATAATTTCACAACTATTGCAATAGATGATATATGTAAATACAAGAAAAGCATTCACTGTGGTCTAATCTCTTCAATAAAGGCTATTTTCAGTGACTATGTCCATTGTAATGTCCCGCTATTGTCTTTTCTATGACCTATGACCTGTTCTTGCTGTCTAGTTACTTGCACGTCGATCACCGATACTTGAGAAAAAAATCCGATTTTAACCTGTTTGGGACCTGAGCTAGAAAAGCAATCCTTGAATCAGAAGCCATGTAGTACTGTAATAGTAAGCGATCGTGTGTATCTTATGCACTGTAAATGTACATGTGACACGATATCACGTACGTATGTAAATTTCTGTCGATCGTATGTGTTGTTGGAAACTACAGTATCCTTTGCTTATTACAAAGTTTTATATTTCTTATATAGTTTGATTTAAAACAATATGAAAGAATATGGAAAACTGTTCCGAAAAATCAAATCGCTCAAATACTGCTACAATTCAGAAAATACACTCTTGAATCGCAACTGAATTATACAACAAAACGATTTGAGTTACACAATAACACCATCGATGCATTAGTTCTCATATCAAACGAACGCAACGCAAAACGTAAACAAGCTCTTATTTTGACATATTAAATTAGCTGGGTTTGTTTTCAGGCAAAGTTATTCTACCACCACAGAATTAGGGAAATAAAAATATATCAGTATTAAAGTCACCCATCAGAAAAACCAAATTTAAACTTTAAACTCTCTGTTTATCAGAATATCCTGATACTATATTGGATTCCGTTAATTTAGTTATTTAGAACAGGCATTGTTCATATATAACATTTTTTATCTTTATATAAGTATAGTTAATGACGACGGGAGATCTTTAATAAACTATAAGGTACAACGTAACGAAGTATATCGAGACTGGAGACTGAGTAACGATGTAGGAGGAGAAGAGAGTTTACAAACCTATTTGTTAGGTTTTGTTAACGTAAATAGTTTTTACTCCTTCAAACAAGGGCGTAGGAACCGGGGGGCTGGGGAGCGCCAGCCCCCCCCCAGTGAAAAATATGGGGGGGGCGGAAGTATCATTCCGCCCCCCCCCCCGCTCCGCAAGTCAGAAAACCCCTTTTTCATTTCCACATGAGAAAAAAATCTCATTTGGAGCACCAAATTGCATATAAGGCCAGGTGAAAATGCAAAATTATTTACAAAATGGAGTGGGTGTTTGAAGTGTGCTATATTGCACCAAATTGCATCTGAAATGCAAAAAAATCCAAAGAAGAGGTGGACACCCCTCCCCTTAGACCCCCCCCCCAGGCCAGCCATCAGTCTTCAGCCCCCCCCCCCCTCCACTCAAAAGTACCTTCCTACGCAACTGCCTTCAAAATACATAGAACAAAGTCTAAAAACACAATGCTCTTTAAGTATGTCTTCCAAACCTCTGACTGTGTTATTCTACAATCTAACACTGATTCTAAGAAATAATGGGTTCTGCTTAGTTCACATTTGTTAATCTGTTTACAAACTTTTAGCAGTCGCGACCAGCTGCACTTTATTTAACATTTAATACAAAGTTCCTTTTCATGTTATGTCAAAAATATATGTTTCGTTCATTCTTATACAAGCTCATCAATACATTTGCAACTAGCGGCATATTTGCTTTTAACATGATTCAATTTTCAAATTATAACGCAAATTAATGTATTATTTAGCTATTCGTTTTCACGCCGACTCTATATCAGTTTTCATTTCAACAAATAGTACAGAAACAACCCATTGTATAGTCAGAAGTATCGGCGATCTGTGTTATCAACGATGTAAGGAATCACGTGTTTTCAGATTATACTGGCTTTGAGCTACGGTTTAGCACAGGGTTAACTTCACTTAACTATGTTTCTGTTTCTGTAATCTGTAGATAGTGACATCCCATGTTACAATTCAGCAGTGTTGTTACCAGGTCATATTTTGTGAAGCCATACATAACCACATGCCATTTCCCCCCTCAAATCAAGTCAAGTTTCAACTCAAGTCAAATCGAGTCACAAGTCACTTAATGTTACCGCAAGGGAAGGCAAGTCAAGTCTCAAGTCGAGTCAAGTCGATTTTAAATCGTATCACGTCACAGGTAATTTCGTTGTATATAACACATTCAATCAAGGCATATTTGTTAAGAAAAGCTATGCTTATTTTTGTTTCACTCTACCATTCAGTTACTGTTTTGCTTTATATCGATTTCTTTATGTTGTTACTTTCATATTATTTGTAATTGTACTGTACGTATATTTTTGCTTTCGAATTGGTAGAAATAAATAAAATAAAATCAAAAATATGGTGGTCCGGTGGATGACGTGCATCACTGAGCTCTAGCTGCAATGATATGAGGCGAGAAAATTCTACAACAGTTATCTTAAGGATTGGGCAGAATCTGAGCTTTATTGTAACAAGACATATCATACAATTATATACATACATAACAGTCACAATATTAAACATGATAATAAATTACCGTTGTCTGAGGGCAGCAATTAGCTCTACAGTCATAAATATTCCTGTACCATGAAGGAGGGGGTCGATGGTATCGGGGAGTAGTTTTCACCTGTTCTAAAACTTTAAACTGCCATGTATATGAATCAATGCATAATACAACATAACTGAAAAGCTCACTGCACATTCTAGCAAAAAGCTGAACCACTCGAAATGAAAGGAAATGAAAGGGGGTGTAGGCGGTTTTACACTATCTAACGCAACGTAGTCGCCAAGAACCTGAAGTATCGCGCCAACCAAAGGCAAACTACAGAAAGCAACCTTACAAAAGGTAGACGTAGGAGACTGCTCGATATAAAACGGCCCTTTTTAGGGCCACCAAATTTTCCAGAAAGGGCTATGCAAAATGTACTTTCTCTCTCTCTTCCTTTTTCCTCGTTATCTAAAAAACGCAAATATGTCCGATCAGTGAAAGCTACTAAAAGCTCCGAAAAATTCCGCACCACTAACAGGGAGCTACAGACTACAAGTAGTCACTCAAAAGCCCAATGTCTTCGAAAAGAAGTAGAAACACTAAAAAAGTTCGTAAAGATCCTATCAGACAGAAACATGTCCAATATAGAGTTTATTGCGCCGGGAAAAGGTCTGAAGTTCATAGCAACTCCAGAAAACCCTAAACGAAGTGATCTTCTCAAGTCATTGAAAGACCTAAAAGGAAAAAGGGTTTACAAACGCATTCGAAAAAAACACTTTTGAAACATTGGCACTTAATCTCGCAACACGCGGAATTATCCAAACTGTTTCCAAAAGAACCGATTCTAGCCTACAAAAGGGCCCAAAATCTCAAAGATTTACTTGTTAACTCAAGGTTTTGTACTAACAAAGAATCAGCTGACTCTGAAGGTTCACACGAAGCTCTTTTAGATGCTCTTATAGCTGCACTATGAGTCTATAAAAACTCGTGCACAGAAAATAGATGCATTTTGAGAACGAGGCCGAATATAAAATATTCAAAGGCTAATACTGATGAAGCTCCTCCTATAAAGTTTGAGAGCAGAAACCGGTCTAGTTGGTCATAAGAACCTACACTAGTCTCTCCTAATATTAACAGTACACTCAATTCACCTAATAGGTGCAATTATGTTTCACCATGAGGAGCATGGTATATGCTCATGTTCCTCGGGCCCTCCCTTAAAAATACTTCAGGTTCTTGGCGACTACGTTGCGTTAGATAGTGTAAAACCGCAAACACTCCCCTTTCAACACTCTGCATTCGTTATAACTATAAAAGAAGGAATAAGAAATTAAGACATTAAATTTAGTGTTAAATGGAGTAACGTAGGTTATAGGAATCAAGTGTAAGAACACTCAAAGCATATCCTTGCGAAGAAATATGGAATATCATAAAACTAAACCATCAATGATGCAAAGTCTTGAGCATAATCTTTATTCTCATCGCCTTATTGTCTGTGGGATCATATCACACTCCATCAAATGCACATATTAATAAGTTTATGCCGTGGTAGATAATAGTAAATTAAAATATGGTATAATATAGATATAGATATAGGAAAAGGCGTCATCGTCACTCCAAAATTCGACACAAGCTGACCGACACAACTGCAACGCTTCCCTTAATCTAACGACGTGTAACAACAACTCCCCAACCCCAATGTCCGTCCTCTTTAATCTTAAAAAAATAAATCAAAAATGGGATGAAATGCAATAAACACTAAAGTTACAAACAGAACAAAGTTCTTTTTGCTTTCTGTCAAAGCATCAACATATATCTGCTCAAAGTCATCATGATTCACAAATATGTAATAAAAGTTAACTTAGTGAATGCCAGAAATTGTGTGTACATCAAGAACTACAGATACAATGTACTAATTTAAATAATACTAATGATTAGCTGATTAGTTTTACATAGTGTTGCGTGTGTATCAAGTACTGTGAATTGTAGCTGTGAATATAAAGAACCACGGAGGTGCAGTTAGCAGTATAAGCGGTATGTACAACAGTGCTCTTTTTCAATAATTAGTTTAAATAAGTTTTTGTGTCTGTATCAGATACTGCTGATATCGTGTAGAGGTGAAGGTACAATCGGCGGTGTCCATGCCTATATACATCGATGCATTGTCAATAATTAGTATGCATTATTTGTTATGTGGGTATCCAATACTTTGGCTATGATGTACCGGTTTAGTACAACAAACACTATCAGCTGTGTATAGTAACAATAGCCTTAATGCAGGCGATAATACCCGTGGATGCCATAAAGAATTGCCATCTGATGAATATGTTTTAATAGAATTGATAAACTGACTGACTTGGAGTTAATTATGTTGAATTTGTCATTATTTCAATTAATTTATCATTGCTTTATTGTATCCCTGTATTTAATACAAACATATCTGTATCTCGATTAGTACACTCTAGTCACTGCCATAGTTCACATTCTAGGGGACCTCTCCTCCATACACGGACTATTCTTGCAGACAACTTGGACGTGTAGAAGAGTGAAATGCTCCCACTATGTGACATATCTCACCAGGGAACTACTACTTTAACCTCACTACTTACAACCAGCTGCTGAAATATATAGAAATAATTGTAATTCATACTCATGTTGTTTGGGGATATATTCTGTTGGAAAGGAAATAAGAAGCAGAAATAATCAAACAAATAAAATAATCAAACGTTTGTTATAGAAAATGTAAGGGTCGTATTTCTCGATGAAAACATTTCTGAATTTAATTTAAATGCACCTTCTCAGGTTCTGTTTAATTATACGTTGAAATATTTCCTTAATCTACTTCACCACTAGACTGTACGTGTACATCTTTTTTGTTGTCGATGTTGCTAATAAAAGTTTTTCCGTCCCATCCTTTTCTAGCGTTGTCACACAGCACGCTCTGTCATCTACTGTTCTTGACAATAACTGTCGACCATCCTGACTGTATTTTACCAGGGTACATCTCCGATTTAAGCGTCCTGTAAACCATAACATGTATATGAACTCGTTCTTGTCTGTGCAGACACTGCAAGGTCTCCAGTAGCATCCATCGCGATCTGGTTTTGTGAATTCATAAATTAGTTTACTCTCTGATTCCTTCATGGTGGCTGCATATGCTCTACCATTGCAACATACAATAATATTACCTCTATGTACAGTGATATCCAAAGCCTCATCGATTACATCTGGTAGGGTAAGCTTGTGAATGTAAATCAATTGATTAGTAAATACATACACATCTCTGCTGTTTGTACCTACTATAATATGATTCTTCACAGGATCAGTAGTTACACAACTTAAGACTCGATCATATGGCCACCTAGTAATGACTTGTAAAATGCTCTTTTTGCTATGTGCACCATCACGTACATCGTAAATGCCGATGTCAGTATCACAAACTGTTATAACTTTGAACTTTGATAAAGAACAGCAATAACGCAATGCTTTGGACATGCCAAAATCAATCTTGAGCTGTCTCGTATCATCCTCGATCAGATCCTGCCGTTGTATTTCCCCTTTCCTGTTGACCACAGTGATGTGCGAGTGCCATGCAAATGAGCTACCAGTTATGACGATATTGCCATCTCCGCTGCTTGTAATACCATTGATCGACCAATGCCTATCTTTGATTCCTGCAATATCAACAACTGACTCTTCATGCTGATCAATCGTAACGTTGTCTTTAAAAACATCCGTGATATCACTGATAACGAAGTCAGATAAAGATTCTAACTCTGGATATTCTTTTTTCAATTCTTCTATCAGAGGTTCACATGCTGCTCTAATATCAGGAATACACTGAGCGTCTGTCCAATCGTCTTTAGAAGCAAGAATAGATGAGGTCGTTGCTGTAAAGTTCTCGTATCGTGTGATAATCGTGTCACAATAATCTGACATTTCTTTCAGCTCATCTTTATTTTTGTTTACACGCAAATCTTTGGTTGTTATTAAATCCTTTAGGCAGACATTTAAGCTATCAAGTTTGCTAATGAGTGCGCCCTCAGTTTTATCACATTTCTGATTAAACTCCTCGTATTCGTCGTCATATTGTCTTTTCACTTTTTTCCTAATTTTATCATATTTTCCTCTCACTTGGTTTAATTCCTCTTCTAAATTAATAGTAATCTGACCATCTTCATCTCTTACTCTGCTTTCTATATCAGTTAAGCCTCTCTTTCGTACTTCAGTACATTTCTCAAGTTGATCATTAATCTTCTGCGTCTGTTTTTTGTGCTGATTTATCAACATTTTTGTCTTTTCCTCGGCATTTTCGTTCAGCTTCTGCATAGTAGTTCCAATTTTGTTTGGTAAGTCGTATAGTTTGTCTCTGTGTTTGCTTAGTTCCGCAAGTTTTGGTTTCAAAACTTCTCTTTCACTATTTGCTAGTTCAGATACGTCTTGTAGGTCATGACCTTTGTGTTTACTATATATACAAACTATGCATACTGGTACATATCGGCACGTACAGCAACATAGCTGTGCCTCTTTTTTCATGTGTATGTGGCACCTGGGATCTTCCGTAAGTGTCGATAGTTTCTCCAGTGTTAGGTTCCTGGCTTCAACATTATCCAATTTCAGAATGTGAGTTTGGTGATCTGTAAACATTTGACTGTTCAAGTGAACCTTGTAACATGGATCACATAAGAAGTTTCTACACTTAAAGCAGTATGCAAACACCTTTGTATTTTCTGAACAACTCACACATTGTTTTACATTTTCATTTTCAAACAAGTGTTGCAAGTTTACAAACTCAAGCATACTCTTCATATGAAAGTCAGTTTTGAAATCATCTACCCCATTTTCTGGTATGACATAATCCTGTTGACATAATGGACATTTAACCGTCCCATCTTGGCTGGCTTGAATAACTGTATTTAAGCAATCCCTGCAATATCGATGAAGACATGGTAACAGCTTAGGTTCTTTAAACTGATTCAAACAAACAGAACACAGAAAGAAGTTATCTGCCAGGTCTTTGAGAGGAGTTGTCGAAGCCATAGGTCTGGTTCACGAGACTCTGCAATTTTTAAAGAAATTAACCCAAAATTGCTTCCTATTGTAATTAAATTACTAATATGCGTTTACATTTGACAAGAACTTGGCGTTAAGAAAAATATTAAACTACATTTTTTTTACATTTGCTCTAGTTGTATTATACCAAAAGTCAAAGAAATTTGTGTTGGGAACTCAGTTCTTTTTCTGGGTGTAAATAACTTTATTTTGGCCAATATTGTCAGCACCTGAAGTTGCCGAACCCATCACCCTACCCCTGTGCACGGGGATCTTCATTAAACAGATCATGTGTACGGCATTGTGGTTGACATTACCATGTCATTTGATAAAGATTTGTTATGACGTTTCGTTGACGACATTAAACAAGTATGTATGTGTTGCCATTTTGATAGAGGGATCTGCATTATGATAGCACAAACGTAACATCATTTGTAACTTAAGTTGTACGTTTGAACGTTGTACGTTTTAAACGGTATTCGTGGTCCGATGGACATAGGTAAACATCACCCGTCTTCAAGATGATTATGTAAGAACTAAGTCAAGTATATATAAAGAATATGTGTATTTGAGAGAATATTGAAAGCTGTCACCTTAATTATTCACAAACAAACAGTCGTCAAGCAATATAGATATCCTTTTATATCATATACAATATGTCTAACAGTCTAGATGAATAATAAGACATATTATATGTACATACCTAAGCACCGAAATCACATAAGAGGACGTACCCCACAAACCAATTTGGGTAACACTTTATGAATATATAAATTTAAGTGTCCCGATGTAAGGTAATTGATACAAGATGGAACAAAAGTTTAAATTGTTATTACACACAGGTTAAATAATGGGTATCAAGGCATTATAGACAGTTTATTCTTAATTACCATTATGTAAATTTAAATACATTCTCACTGTTTGCCACTAATGGTGAATGTTTTTATGACGATGTTATGGTAAGTTTACTTCAATAAGTTCTATCCAATCTTCAACATTTAATACTCAAAGGTATATAATGATACTTTCACTTACTCACATTTTTCCAAAAGAGTTGATGCAAATCTTGCTTTGATTTTGTTGTTCAAGTATATATTGTACAAAAACCCCACATCAGATTGGCAATACCCGTCAAATGAAGGCTCACTGCCCCAAGAACTTAAAGTATGACTGTAGTTGCGTTTTATCGTCTCCTGTGAAACATGTTAGTTGTGTTTGCCCTCGTAAAACATTTGATTCTATTCAACCCTCAATATTTCTTTAACCAGATAGATGTGATGTTGAATTAGCCTAGAACACTTCAAAGTTTGTTCCAATAATGATCAATTAAAAAGAAAGGTACTTAAACTCAAATTTGGACTTATACTGAAGTCTCAATTTTTAGTAGTTACCAGATTCATTCTATTGACATTCTATTAGAAATTTCGAAAAACTGTTCTGCACCAACATGATTGAAATATTGTTAGTATGGCAGCTGCAGGCAGTACAAACAGAAACCCCAGTCTCGTCAATTCCATAACGCTCTACAATGGAACCCAATGTACATACTCCCAATGAGGATCTACTTGCTAGCAGGTGCATATATCGAACGATTTCTGTTTCATAGCAAATGGTCAGTAGAAGACATTTAAATATATATTGGAGTGAATGCTCACTTACCAAATTCTATCGTAAAGACCTCACACAAAGGTTGATGTGAAAACTAATGTGCTTCAAAACAAAATAACTGCAACAAAACACAGTAAACAATCATTTCTCTTGTATGAATTACCGGTATCACGTTTCAAATGACGTTATACTGTACTCTGTGTATGCAAGTATAGTACAATTCAATACGGCCTGCAGTGACGTGTTACAAAGTAATCACTGGGGTCAGGGGTCTAAGGAAGTTGCAACATAGAGGGGAATTCCTTCAAAAACAAAAGGACGTGCCACGGGTCAATGCTTTTTCATAGTATATTGACCGATTGTATGGTAAGTCTCACGTATCGTCGACGTGTTAAATGTTCACCTCAGTTAAAATAGGTTATATTCTGTAAAGAAGTACTATTGGTTAACATTTTAGAAGGGATATGTTATGATTGAAATCCAAATGACTTTGTACCAAATTTTGCCATTTTGTCATTTGCACCAAAGGAATGGGTTTGCCTTCCTTGCATAATTTCAGAAAAAAATTGTCAAATAAGTACCTTTTCCCGTAATGCTTAAATGTTTCCAACTGTTGAATTTACCAAAATTTAACATTACAACTCTGGTTAGTTTCTGTAAATTTTAAGACTCCCAAAGCAGGCTTGGTGAGAGAACGAATAACTAGTCCGCAAAAATTTCGTTATTCGGGGGGGGGGGGGGGGTTGAGGTACGTTTCAGTCGGGGGATTTGTGCATTTCGGCTTGGGAAGAATAGGACTACTACTTTTACGTATTTACCTTCCCTCCCACCTCCCTTTGAAGCCTCAAAGTATTTATTAGCGAAACGATGCGTTCAGGGCTACTTCTATTGACATAACTTATAGTCTAAATATGCCTCAGAATGCACCTTTTGACGTCTGAATTTTAATTTTCTTTCAGCATGGAAGTGGGGGGGGGGGTGGAGTGGAAGGGGAATTGATGTCGCTATCTTAATCATTTGGGGAAATTTTCGAGTTTTTATTTTAACTTATTTAGCACAATCTTGCCTCAGAATGCACCATTTGACGTTAAAAACTGAATCAATTTCTTCCACAAAAGTTCAGCCCTATTTCCGAATCAGTCGAGGGAATTTGTATTCCCCCGCCCTGAATTCCCACCTTTAAAATCCTGTCCACGCCACTGTACTAAGCGAACCTCAACTTATTTCTTGCGGCCATGTTAGATTAATGTAGCTCAAGTTTGGAAATATCTTCCTTGGGATGATGCAGATGTTACATAGGTCACCTCTATTAGCGCATGCACTGGTAACGCATTGCCCTTTTTCACTAAGTCCATCTTCAACAACAATCAGAGACGTGCATATTTCAGCCCAGAGTTTGGACAATATACGCCCACAGCATTTTAATCTATACTATATGGAACGGTTACCCACAGCTTTTTTTTAAATTTGGCTCGTACTGAGAAGATGTCCCAAATAAACATTTCAAATAGACATTTCAAAACATTTCCAAACTGTCCGTACCTGTTGTTTCAATCAAGCAGAACAAACTGAATATTTTAATTCTAATACACACCTGACGATGATCACACAGTTAAGTCTCGGTGCAATGGGATCAGTCGTTTCATTGTTTGGATTTCCGTGCCCAGTTTCTTTCTTGGGTGACTTTCCTTCTAACGTATTTTGATGCTGGATGTAAGCAGGAGGTTTGGTTTTCGGTTGATTCTTTTTATAACAAGGTACTCTTAATGATCACCAATATTACCCCCAAAATATGCTACAAACTAAAATAATAGTCAGCATTGTTCACATTTCAACAGTATTGTATTGCCACTGTAAATTAAATTACCCATTCTGAAATATTGAAGCATTTGTGAATAATTCAAAATAGCTATGAAACATTTAGAGGATCAAAGCCTCTCGAGGAAATACTTTTAAAAAAAGTTTTACTTATTTTGAGTATGTTAAAATGTACGGCCAATACTGATAATCTGGCAGTTTATACACATCTTCAAAAGGGGTAGGCCTTTAAAACACATGATTTTTTTATTCGGATTTTACCTTTAATAAGGTACTACTTTTACGACCAGTCATATATTGATTACTATCACCAAGTGGACATCAAAAATAAACTCTAGGGGTAGTAGGTATTTTTATGAACTCAACTTTTATGACTGCAAATGACCTTTGACCTCATGATGTTATTTAAAACCTACACCCCTAGTTTATGTCACAACTTCACCAAATCTGGTAAGAAGAAGCAGCAAAGGATCTGCGAGCAGAATCGTAACCTATATAGAAAAAAACATTACTAACGGACCAACGGACAGACAAACGCATTACCATGACAACAGCTCAACTAGTGCAAAAAGTTCTGTATACCTGAAAGGGAAAACAAATATGTCCCCTTCTCGCTGCCGCAGACATTTTACGGGAACCCTCTGCCTCTCTGTCCGGAAATGAAAAGAACATAATGAAACATATACAATTAATCAACCATTGATATAGAAAAATAAAGTCATATTTCTTGATGAATAAATTTCTGTATTTAAAGTGAGTGCACCTTGAATTTGTAAGGTTGCTTCTA
>KN888763.1:997-21220 GCA_000934455.1 Apostichopus parvimensis | reverse complement strand
TATTTTTTTTTAAACGCGAACAACTAAGTATCCTCGGAAACATTTTCAATAAGATTAACAAGTGTGATCTATTATTCGTTACAACAACCATTTACTATTTAAAATAAAGTAGGTTCATATCCTAATTTACTGACAGGAGATATATTACCTCAACCTGTCTTTAGTAGAAAACAAAATAAAACAACAAATTGAATATTATATATGTTTCTACAGACAGACGTTAAGAGTAATAAAGAGGATGGTCGTTTCTGAGGAGACTAGTAACCATGAATAATGCTTCACATATACAGAACAGAGCAGAAAGTGTCATTGAAGGCAGACGTGTAAAGCTAAATATAATGAGATATCCTTAAATCAGTTTTGATGTCACTTTATGAATACAGTTGCAATCATTCATTGCATTATATGCTCAACAGAACTACGTCTTAGTTACTACTAGACCGTACGTGTAAAGCTTCCCCGAAGTATTTGTTGCAATTGCAAGTTTTTCCGCCCCATTCTTTTATAGTGATGTCACACATCAAACGTTCTCGTCTACTGTTCTTCTTGATAGTACATGTCGGCCATCCTGACTATACTGTCCCAGGATACCTCTATCGCGACGATCGACGTCTCCAACCCATAACATGTAGATGAACTCGTTCTTGTCTGTGCAGACACTGTGAGGAATCCAGTCGCATCGATGGAGATATGGTTTAGTGAATCCATACTTTAGCTTACTCTCTGATTCCATGGTGAATTGTATATGCTCTATCACTACCGTTGCATCAGACAGTGCGCTTACCTCTATGTAAAGTGATAGCAAAAGCCACATCGATTACATATAGCTGAGTTAACATGTGACTGTACTTCAGATCATCTATAAGTACATACACATCTCTTCTGTTAGTACCAACAATAATATGATTCTTCACAGAATCAGTAGTTACACAACTCACCTACTGATCATATGGCCACCTATTAATGACGTTACGAATGTTCTTCATGCTATATGCACCATCACGTACATTTTAAATTCCGATTTCAGGCTTACAAACTCATCTAACTTTGAACTCTGATAAAGAACAGCAATAACTTTGAACTCATTCCTTTTTTCTCATACGTAACTAAGAAGACTTTATCTCGAAGAACTTTTATCTGACCCTCCGTCCCGTTACTTTCTGTTACATTACTACGCTTTGCTACAATGTGTTGAACTACTGTAGCCTTGCCTACCATTCGGCTACATCAGTACTGCAAGTAAGTGACGGGTTGAGGTCTAGGCTATTAATGCTGTTTTGCGGAATGTAGCTTTGTAAATAAATTACAGTTTTAATGTAAACGTCATGTTTTGAGGGGTAATGTGTGAAAGAATCACTATCCTTATTGAAGACCTAACAGGTCTAGGTTAATTTTGTAATAATATGACTAGACCAAGACCATTTTATTTATATTGATGCTTAATAAAAATGTAGCAATTTCCAAAGTAGACAATATGCATATCTTCACAGAGTTACTTAACGTTGGACAGGTGTTTTCCTTCACTTTTCAATCGACTCCATATGATTAAACATTTTCAGAGTAGTTGAATATTCCACATCAATTTATAATATCCTCAATAGGTAGTTCTCACTCAATGTTAATTTTGAAATGAATAAAGTCCCTGGTCCTGCTTGCAAACAAATAACCCTCCATTTAACATTTAAATTAACGTAACCAAAATTAAATCAATGAAGTCAACTTGCAAAAATTAGGTATGATCGTAAACTTTGTGTGAGTGTGTGTTTGATGTTAACTTAAAACTTAAAACATAAGTTTCTCTTATGTGTTAATATAAAATATACACGAATTGTGATGTTTCTTTAAATTTCTTTGCAATTATTGTTTTTTCCTCTCTGATATCTCTGATCGAAGCATGACGTGTTAACTGCGAAATCCTAACAATTGCAGTTCAGAAAGGTCGTTATACGATAAGCACCCGCACTCGCCTCTGTCGCGCCCTATGCCAAGAAAACACGGCAGCTGACGCGTCGCAGAGAAGGGAAAGACGAATTTGTGTGAAAGATAGATAACTGTCATCTTTACGTTTAAAGATCCTACAATCACTAGAATTAACAGAGAAGAAATATAACAAACAAAGTTGTTTCTGAATGATGAACACAACTCATCACAATTTATTATATCTTTTTTTTCTTTTAAATATATGTTGCTGATTTTTGTTCTGAAGTAACACAATTTACTATTTTTGACAAAGATTTTTCGAGTTTGACACGATTTCAGCATGCCTTTACTATTAAAATCATCCAGCGTGCATTTGTTTTAACCTTTAATATTTGGATTTAAGGTAGACATTCATCGTAAACTGACGAGACGTTTTAATATAGATTACGTATTGACTGAGTATATTTGGCTAGTATCAACTATTTCTTTAAGGTTTGTCTCCTATGGCTTGTATAGCATATAGTAAAGAATATTTGGAATTTTGTCAAACGAGACGTTTGGAAGTTGCCTTTGCAAATGATAAATCAAAGTTATCGTTACCAGGGTTGGGTGTTTCTAAGATGTCAGGATCACAAAATATTTAATATACAAATAAAGAAAAGTATTCACCGTGGTCTAATATCACCTCTGTAGGCTAGTCTCAGTGACTATTATATTTTAATGTCCCGCTAGTATGTATATGTCTACAATTGAGTCATAATGGTTAAGAAATAAAGCCAGAGCAATCGTATTTCCTATGACCTATTACTAATTCTTCTGTCTAGTTACTTGCACGTCGATCACCAATACTTAAAAAAAACTCTGATATTATCTTGTTCGGGACATGAGCTAGAAATAAATCTTTGAATAAGTAGCCATGTGTAACTGTAATAGTCAGCGATCGCGTGTATCTTTTGCACTGTACATTACGATAAGATGAATCAGTACATGTGACGCGATATCACTTACGTATGTACATTTTTTGTCGATCTTATGCCTTTTTAGAAACTACAGTTTCCTTTGCCTATTACAAACTTCTATATTAAATATATACTGTTTGATGAACCAATATGAAAGAATATGGAAAATTCTTCAGAAAAAAATAAATCGCTCAAATGCTGCCAAGAGTTCACATGTCTTCTTATTAAACTGGTTTTGAGCTACGGTGTAGCACAGGGTTTACTT
Source organism: Apostichopus parvimensis (assembly GCA_000934455.1). NCBI lineage: Eukaryota > Metazoa > Echinodermata > Holothuroidea > Aspidochirotida > Stichopodidae > Apostichopus > Apostichopus parvimensis. Next base: position 18,076 of record KN888763.1, on the reverse strand, counting down.
TCACTTAAATATATTTCTGTCATATTTTGTGAATCCGTGTCACGCTAAAAGCCATTTTGTTTTTTCAAATCAATTCACAAGTCATTTAATTTTACTGCAAGAGAAATAATTCAATTTTCAAGTCGAGTCAAGTCAAGTCGATTTTATATCAAATCAAGTCACATGTCGTTTCGTTTTATAGCACATCAAATCAAATATAACAGCAATTCACAAAAGTCGTACTATATAGATGTAGGCCTAACGAAAATTCAATGGTTAAAGTTTATGCCGTTGTAGTTAATAATAAATTAAAATATGGTATAACATAGGTATAGATATAGAAAATGCATCATCGTCGCTCCAAACTTCGACCCATGCTGACCAGCACAACTACAGCGCTTCTCTTAATCTAACGACGTGTAACAACTACTCCCCAACCCCAATGTCCGTCCTCTTTAATCTTAAATATTAAAAATAAATCAAAAATGAGATGAAATACAATAAACACTAAAGTACAAACAGAACGAAGTTCTTTTTGCTTTCTGTCATAGTATCAACACATATCTGATCAACGTCATAAGAATTCACAAGTACTTAATAAATGCCAGAAAATTTGTGTATACATCAAGAACTACAGAAACAATGTACTAATTTAAATAATGCTAATGATTAGCTGATTGGTTTAACTTAGTGTTGCGTGTGTATCAAGTACTGTGAATTGTTTATGTGTGTATAAAGAACTACGGAGGTGCAGTTAGCAGTGTATAAGCGGTATGTACAACAGTGCTCTTTTACAATAATTAGTTTAAATAAGTTTTTGTGTCTGTATCAGATACTGCTGATATCGTGTATAGTTGTAGGTGGGGCCTATGCCAATATACATTGATGCATTTTCAATCATTAGTTTGCATTATTGTTTATGTGGGTATGAAATATTTTGGCTATGATGTACCGGTTTAGTACAACAAGCACAATCAGCTATGTATAGTAACAATCGTCTTAATGCAGAAGATAATACCAATGGATGCCATAAAGAAATTCCAGATGATTAATATGTTTTAATAGAATTGATAAAATGATTGACTTGGAGTTAATTATGTTGAATTTGTTGAATTTGTCATTATTTCAATTAATTTATCATTGCTTTAGTGTATCCCTGTATTTAATATAACAAAAAATATCTGTACATTCTAATCACTGCCTTAGTTTACATTCTAGGGGACCTCCCTCCATACACGGACTAGATTTAATACAAAAATATCTGTGCATCGATTAAACATTTTATTCACTGCTTTAGTTTACATTCTAGGGGACCTCCCTCCACACACGGACTATTCTCGCAGACAACTTGGACGTGTAGAAGAGTGAAAAGCTCCCACTATGTGACATATTCCACCAGGGAACTAGTAATTTAAGCTCACAACTTACAACCAGCTGCTGAAATATAGAAATGAATATAATTCATACTCATGTTGCTTTTAGATATTATCTGTTGGAAAGTAAATAAGAAACAGAAATATTCAAACAGATAAAATAATGAAACGTTTGCTATAGAAAATGTAATAGTCGTATTTCTTGATGAAAACATTTCTGAATTTTGTTTAAATGCACCTTCTAAGGTTCTGTCTAATTACACGTTTAAATATTCTTAAATCTACGTCACTACTAGGCCGTACGTGCACATTTTTCCTGAAGTCGATGTTGCTAATAAAAGTTTTTCTGTCCCATCCCTTTCTAGCGTTGTCACACAGCTAGCGTCATTATCTACTCTTCGTGTCAATATCTGTCGACCATCCTGACTGTATTGTACCAGGATACATCTCCGCTGATGTGAGGTGCCTGTAAACCATAACATGTAAATGAACTCGTTCTTGTCTGTGCAGACACTGTAAGAACTCCAGTCGTATCCATCGAGGTCTGGTTTGGTGAATTCATACATTAGCTTACTCTCTGATTCCTCCATGGTGACTGCATATGCTTTATCACTATAGTAGCAACATACAAGGAGATAACCTCTGTGTACAGTGATATCCAAAGCTCCATCGATTACATCTGGTAGGGTAATCATGTGACTGTAAATCAGCTGATTAGAAAATGCATACACATCTCTGCTGTTAGTACCAACAATAATATGACTCTTCACAGAATCGGTCGTTACACACCTCACGTACCGATCAAATGGCCAGTTGGTGATGACGTCACGAAGTTTCTTCCTCCTAAATGCACCATCACGTACATCGTAAACGCCGATGTTGTCAGAACTACACACTGTTATAACTTTGAACTCTGACAAAGAACAGCAATAACGCCATGCATTGAACATGCCCAAATCATTCTTGAGCTTATCCTGCCGTTGTATTTCCCCTTTCCTGTTGACCACAGTGATGTGCGAGTACCCTGTAGATGCCCTACCAGTTATGACGATATTGCCATCTCCGCTGCTTGTAATACCATTGATCGACCAATGCGTAGCTTTGATTCCTGCAATATCAACAATTGACTGTTTATGCTGAGCAATCGTGACATTGTCTTTAAAAACATCCGTTATATCACTGATAAAGAAATCCGATAAAGATTCTAAGTCTGGAAATTCTTTTTTCATTTCTACCATCAGAGGTTCACATGCTGCTCTAATATCAGGAATACACTGAGCGTCTGTCCAATCGTTTTTAGAAGCAAGAATAGATGAGGTCGTTGCTGTAAAGTTCACGTATCGTTGAATAATCGTGTCATAATGATCTGACACTTGTTTCAGTTCATCTTTATTTTGCTGAACACGCAGATCTTTTGCTGTTATTAAATCCTTTAAGGAAACATTAAAGTTATCAAGTTTGCTAATGAGTGGGCCCTCAGTTTCATCACATTTATGATTAAACTCTTCGTTTTCGTCGTCATATTTTTTTTTCACTTTCTTCCTGATTTTATCATATTTCTCTCTTACTTGGCTTAATTCCTTTTCCAAATTCATTGTAATCCGACCGTTTATATCTCTTCTTCTGCTTTCTATATCCTCTAAACCTCTTTTTCGTACTTCAGTACTTTCGTCAAGTTCATATTTAATCTTCTGCGTCTGTTTTTTGTGCTGATTTATCAACGTTTGTGTCATTTTCTCGGCATTTTCGTTCAGCTTCTGCGTGGTAGTTTGAATTTTGTTTGGTAAGTAGTTTAGTTCGTCTTTGTGCTTGTTTAGTTCAGCAAGTTTCGGTTTCAAAAATTCCCTTTCACGATTTGCTAGTTCATATACGTCTTGTACGTCATGACCTTTGTGTTTACTATATATACAGACTATGCATATTGGTACATGTCGGCACGTGCAGCAACATAACTGTGCTTTATTGTTAATGTGTATGTGGCACCTGGGATCTTCCGTAAGTGTCGTTAGTTTCTCCAGTGTTAGGTTCCTGGACTCAACATTATCCAATTTCAAAATGTGAGTTTGGTGTTCTGTAAACATTTTACTGTTCACGTGAACCATGTAACATGGATCACATAAGAAGTCTCTACACTTAAAACAGTATGCAAACACTTTTGTATTTTCTGAACAGCTCACACATTTCTTGACATTTTCATTTTCAAATAATTTTTGCAAATTTACAAACTCAAGCATACTCTTCATATGAAAGTCGGTCTTGAAATCATCTACCCCGTTTTCTTTTATGACATAATCCTGTTTACATAATGGACATTTAACCGTCCCATCTTGGCTCGTTTGAATAACTGTATTTAAGCAGTCCCTGCAATATCGATGAAGACATGGTAACAGTTTCGGTTCTTTAAATTGATCCAAACAAACAGAACACAGAAAGAAGTTCTTTGCCAGGTCATTTAGTGGAGTTGTCGATGCCATAGATCTGATTCACGGGACTCTGCAATTTTTCAAATGAAATAGAAATTGACATATAATCGCTGTAACCTTCCTCTTGTCATTAAATCACTCACGTGCGTTTAAACTTGCCAAGAACTTTACGTTAAGAAAAACGTTAATCTATTTTTTACTTTCTTTAGTTGTATTATGCCAAAAGTCATGAAAATTTATGTTGGAAACTCAGTTCTTTTGTGAGTACAAATAACTTTCTTTTGGCCAAAACCATCAGCACCTCAAGTTGCCGAACCCCCACCCCTGTCGACGTACACGGGGATATTCATTACACAGATTATGTGTACGGCGTTTTGGAAGACATTACCATGTCATTGTTTAAAAAAATGTTATGAAGTTTTGTTGATGGATAGTCGTTTGACGACACGATACAATATGTGTGGCCATTATAATAGAGTGATCTGCATTATGATAGCACAAACAAAACATCATTTGTAAATGAAGTTTCAAGGAGATTATTATAAGTTTTAAAGGGGATTCAGGGGCCGATGGATATAGGGTAACATCAGCCGTATTTATTTTCAATTCTTATTACATTATTTTACCCACTTATTTTGCTAGTTATAATAGAGTGATCTGTATTATGATAGCACAAACGTAATTTTGAGGACAAAGCGATCTGTTTTAAAACAGTATTGTATTTTACGGTAGAATACCGAATTCAAGTCTTTTAGAATTCCGTTTAAAAACAGTAAACATTTCCTACTCTAATCAGGTTTCCTTTTTTGCAAATTCTATTGCTTTATTGCAGGTGGTGAATTACTTGGCAACCCATTTCGTGTAAATACCGCAACTTTTCAGCGTGTAGCACCAAATTATTAGGCGACCAAGTTGTGTAGGAGTAATGCTTTGTAAGAGATAAGTCAACAATATATGTAAAGGATTGTGTATTTGAGATAATATTGGCTGCTGTCACCTTCATTTTGGCAAAAACATCAACAGTTCTCAAGCAATAAAGATATGCTTTTATATCAAATGCAATATTTCTAACAGTCTAGATGAAAAATTATACATTTAAAAATTGAAAAATTAAAAATTAAAAAGAAAATAGTAAAATTGAAATGAAAATTGAAAAAAAATTGAATAAAAAATATGAAAAAATGAAAAATGATATGTGAATACCTCAGCACCAAAATCACATAAAGTGGACGTAGCCCACAAATGTTGGGTAACACTTCGTTATGAATATATACACATTTAAATGTCCCGATGTGCGGTAATTGAAACAAAATTGTAATAAAGTGAACATTTTCCCACACTTAAGTTATCAAGGGTATCAAGTCATTATAGACAGTCTATTGTTTATTAACATTATGCAATTTTAAGTGCATTCTCACTGACATTCTGCTACATATGATGAATTTTTATTTACGTTGTTATTGTAGTTTTACTTCAATAACGTCCTATTAGCAACGTAAATTAACAATGACTGCACATGCTTTAAAATATTATCCTGTTATTTTAGCAATAAAACACTGTTATAATAAACGAACGGCATGCCACAATAATATGACGTCAAAATATCTCCTTCACTTTACATTTTAATTTCCAGTGTGCTCATGAATTATCCAGGAAACATCATTTCTTTCATTAATGTATCCGCCTGAATAATATTATCCATGTTTTACAAGATAAACGTTTATCTACAGCTTCTGTGTATTATCAAGATTATCCGTCTATTTGATGGTTAGCAACAGTATCTTGTGTATTCATTATAAAATTACGCGTGCCTTGTGTACTTACACCTATATATATATGTCGAAGTCAGTGGATGATCCTGCCCCTCCCATCCCCCAACAGAAATACTGAACCAAAAACACGAGGATGGTAAAGAAATTGGCAAAGTAAAAATCTGTAGCCATGGTATATTTAATACTTGGTTGGCAACTTGTTTTTATACCTGCGTGTGATTTACTGCCCATTAGGTTTCTTCTTTAGACATATTAAGCAAAGCACAACATTTCTCTGTACATGTTCAATTTGATTCATTGAATGACACTTCTGGTCAACGCTCCGCACATCATACTAACTTGATTGTCGTCATTAATATAAACACAACATCTCAATTTGAGCTAATTAATCAAGATAAATAAGATCCTTATGGGTACCTACCCGCATCTACTGCTATGCTCTTGGGAAAGTTCGATATCGTTGTTATAAACATGGACATAGCCATTTTGTAAATAGAGACACGTGCTTCCTTCAGCCGCCACCCCCCTCCCCACCCCGGTCAAACATCCTTCAGAAAATATCTTCCAAATTGCTTACACGTTACAACACACGCACGTATGTATGTAATTTTAGATATCTCTAATTTGTTGTATCCTCTATATCTGTAATTAAACTCATATTTCTGAAATTGTTAATTCAATGTTAAAATGGTTTTCCATACGCACGCCAAAGTGGTATACAACAAATGTAGTTACAATAATGATAGCACCATTTTGCGTCTAAACCCCTTACATATAACCCGATATAGACACGCCACTGTGCTAAAGAGGATGGTCTTCATATATCCATTAAGCACCATCATTTCTTTCATGAAAATATCTGCGTGTTAACAGTATTATCCATGCATTGCATTGTACAGTATCAACTAGTCAACGCACAGTTTCTGTGTATAACAACTTAGTAGCAATAATATCCGTATATAGTGCGTACTACAAACAGCATTGCTTCCGCTTACTGCAAACTGAGTTTACGCACCATATAATCTGTATACTGCCGTAGTGTCTTCAATATCATCGTAGTATACAGTTACAACTAAATTATCCATGCATTACAGTAATATATTGCTTTTTTACCACTGACTGGAAAACATGAGCTTTTTCTTCTCGTTGCAATCAGAGTCTATCCCTTACCGTTAAATATTTATGTTCATGCTAATTGCACCCCCCCCCCTCCGAAAATGTTAAATCCCTTGACTGATTAACATGTAGGGGCTGAACCTTTATGGAAGGACCAAAGGCGAATGAAGGATAAAGGAAGGATAAAGGAAGGTATGTGGTCCTTTGGGTCATTTAAACAGACTCTCATATGTAGGGCTGCTGGGGTTCTTTCCTCAGCAAAAGTAAAACCAATATACATCTAATGGTATGTTGTGAGTCATATTAAGACTATAAATAGGTCTATATTTAGCTGTAAACATAACTGTTTGCTCAATCAAATACTGTTGAACACCATAGCAATGGGCACACCCCTTCGCGCACGTCACTACATAAGTTGGAGTTTACTATTAATTCCTAGTGTACCATGATAAGCAGGTTATTTATACCATACCTTTATTATAACTTACACCCTTTTCATAACTAGTTTCTACCCGAAAAGATGCTTGTAGTAGAAAATATGAAATTCCCGTTTTTAGAAAATATTAAACAGACTGTTTGTATGAACATTTTACCAATATTTACTCAATATTAATCAACTTGTCCACATTTTTAGATATGTATTCTGCTAAAAGAGAACGTTTAATGAACGATTAAAAGGCTAACTGAATTATATTCAACCTTCAGCATTTAATACTCAAAGGTATATAATAATACCTTCACTTACTCACATCTTTCCAAAATTATTGTTCTATTCTGTTGATACAAATCTTGCTTTGATTTGTATATCACGTATATATTTTAAACAAACCCCACAGCAGACTGGTTATACCCTTCCAATGAAGGCTCACTGTCCCATGTATGTACAGTATGACTGTAGTTTCGATTCTTCGTCTACCGTGCAATTTAGTGACTGTTAATTGTGTTTGGTCTTATTCAACCGTTAATATGTCTTTAACCAGATAGATGTGATGTTGCATTAGTCTAGAACACTTCAAAGTTCCTCCAATTATGTTTTGAAATAAAATAAATTGTTAGAAAACTGCTTATCCACTAGAGAGCCTGTGTAAGAGGATGTGTAAAATAATTTGGCCTGACGTTTCGATTCTAGCAGGATCTTCTTCAGAGGCTAAATGACAAGTAACAGTATCAGAAGGGACAAAATTCCTCTCTCATTCGCCATACAGATGCTTTGGAAAAAAAAACCTTACTGCCAGGGGCCATAGTGCCAGAAGGGTGCGTGAAGCCATTCAGAGAGTCCGCTCCCTATCCAGATCATCTACTTTGGCAGTGAAGGACAAAAAGGGACGAGACTGTGAGGACAAGCTCCCCCTGGTTGTTACTTTTCACCAAAATATTCCTCCTCTTCAGCAATTCACCTCTAACAACCACAACATTATCCTCACTTCAGATAGATTGCAACAAGCCGTCCCTGAAAAAACCCACCATCGCCTACAGACGTCCACGCAACCTACGAGACCTTCTTGTGCGTGCTGCTGTTCCACCTCTAACTTCTAACCCTTCACCCATTCAGCATGGTACTTTCAAATGTGATCGTACTTCGATATGCATCATCTGCAGCCAACACATTGTTGAATCCAATTCCATCACCAGCCACAGCATGCAACTCACACACAAGACTAAGGGTCACATCACTTGCAAAACCACTAATGTCATCTATCTGATCTCTTGTAGAGTTTGCGGCATCCAGTATGTTGGCGAAACCAAAACCACCCCCAAGAAGCGATTCTATGGTCAAAGATCCACAGTCAAAACCATGAAGACTGAGAACCCAGTTGGAGAATACTTTAACCTTCCCAACCATACCATCAACGACATGTCCCTACAGGGGACTGAATCCTTAGGCAGCCGCGCAGACCTAGTACGAATCAGCAGAGAGAGGCTGTAGATGCAACGCCTTCGCACCATTCAACCTCATGGGCTCAACATTCAGGAGAGACATGAATAACTTTTCTTCTGCCCCCCCTCCATCTCTCCTTGTCCCCCCTATCTCTCCTTGTCCCCCCCCCCATCACTCCTCTTCTCATAGCTCTCTTCCACCCCTTTATCTCCACACCTTTCTGTCTTTGTACTTCTTCAGTTTATTTCCTACCCCCTTCCCTTAATCCTCTCTTGTCCCTACACTGTTTATCTCACACCTCTCCTCTTCCCATGTTGGTTTCTTTCTTCTCTCCATCCCTTGTCTACTAATCCCCTTACATATATCTATTTGTATTCACCATGCTCATTAACCTGTCTGTATTCTGTGCGTTGTTTTGTCCCTTCTGTTACTGTTACTTGTCATTTAGCCTCTGAAGAAGATCCTGCTAGGATCAAAACGTCAGGCCAACTTACTTTTACACAATTATTGAAATGAAACTTTGCCCAATGATGAACAATCCAAGAAAGGTACTAAAATTATATTCAAATTTGGACTAATACTGTAGTTACCAGATTCATTCTGTTGACATTCTATTAGAAATCAAGGATTTTCAAGTCATCAAATTGCGGAAAACCGTTCGACACCATCATGATTGAAATATGTTTAGTATGACTGCTGCAGGCAGTACAAACATAATCCCTAGTCTAGTAAATTCCATAACGCGCTACAATATAGAATGCAATACAATGAATACAATGGAACCCAATGTAGAAACTGCCAATGAGGAAATACTTACTAGCCATTGCATATATCGAACGATTTCTGTTTCATGGCATATGGCCAATGGAAGACATTAAAAAATATATTGCAGTGAATGCTCTCTTACCTAATTCTATCGTAAAGATCTCAAACAAAGGTTGGTGTCAAAACGAATGTGCTTCAAAACAAAATAACTGCAACAAAACACAGTTTACCACCATTTTCTAATATGAATAACCGGTATCACGTTTAACATGAGGCTTTACTGTACACTGTGTATATGCAAGTATAGTACAATTCAATACGGCCTGTAAGCGACGTATTACAAAATAATCACTGAGGTCACGATCTATAGAAGTTATCAACATAGAGCGGGAATTCCTGCAAAAACTAAAGAACGTGCCACGGAACAATGATTTTTCATAGTCTATTTACCGATTGTATGGAAATTTTCACGTATCGTTGACGTGTTAAATTTTTCATTTCAGTTTTCAAAGGTAATATTCTGTAAAATATTATTGGTTAATATTTTAGAAGGGAACATTTTATGATTGTAAAGCAAAACGACTGTGTACCAATTTTCTCCAGTTGAACATTTGCACCAAAAGAATGGGTTTGCCTACTTTGCATAATTTTAGACAAAATTGCCAAATAAATACCTTTTCCCGTAATGCTTTAATGCTTCACACTGTTGAATATAACATTATAATTCTGCTTAGTTTTTTTTTTTGGGGGGGGGGGGTTACGGTTCAGTCGGGGGATTTTCGCATTTCGGCCTGGGAAGAATAGGACTATGCTACTACGTCCTTACCTTCCCTCCCACCCCTTTTTGAAGCCTCAAAGTATTTATTAGCCAAACGATGCGTTCAGGGCTACTTCTATTGACATAACTTATAGTCTAAATATGCCTCAGAATGCACCGTTTGACGTCTAAATTTCAATTTTCTTTCAGGATGGAAGGAGGGGTGGGGTGGAGGGGGAATTGATGTTGCTATCATAATCATTCGAGGAATTTTCGAGATGACTTTCATTTATTTAGCACAATCTTGCCTCAGAATGCACCATTTGACGTTAAGAACTGAATCAATTTCTTCCACAAAAGTTCAGCCCTATACCCGAAACAGTTGATGGATTTTGTATTCCCCCTCCTAACTTCCCACCTTTGAAATATGTCCACGCCACTGTACTTAGCGAACCTCAACTTGTTTTCTTGAGGCAATCGACTAATAATCTTAGCTTTTAAGCTTACCATGACAGATTAAATATTGCTCACGTTTGAAATATCTTCCTTGGGATGATGCAAATGTTACATAGGTCACCTCTATTAGCGCATGCGATGGTAACATCTTGCCCTTTTTCCACATTCAAAAATAATCAGGGACGTGATATTTCAGCCCAAAGTTTGGACAATGTAAGCCCACAGCATGTTAATCTATACTACGGAATGGTTACCCACAGCTTCTTTAAATTTGGCTCGCACTGAGAAGATGTCCCAAATAAACTTGAAGACATTTCAAAACATTTTCAAACTGTCCGTACTTATTGTATCAATCAACCAGAACAAACTGACATTTTTTATCCTAATAAACACCTGACGATGATCACACAGTGACAGTCTCGGTAAAATGGGACTGAGGTTGAGAACGGATCAGCCGTTTGATTGTTTGGTTTTTCATGCCCAGGTTCTTTCTTGGATGACTTTGCTTCAAACCTGTTTTTATGCTGGGTGTAAGCAGGAAGCTCGGTTTTTGGTTGATTCATTTTATAACGAGGTAATCTTAAAGGTCACCAGTATTACCCCCAAAATATGAAACAAACTCAAATGATGTTCAGCATTGTTCACATTTCAAAAGTAATGTATTGCCACTGTAAAATAAATACCCATCCTGAGATATTTAATCAATTGTGAATAATTCAAAATAGCTAGGAAACATTTAGAGGATCAAAATGTCTCGAGAAAGTACTTTTAAAAAAGTTTACTTAATTTTGAGTTCGCTAAAATGTACGGCCAAAACTGATAATCTGACAGTTTACACAGCTTCAAAAGGGGTAGGCCTTTAAAACACATGTTTTTTTTTATTCGGTATTTACCTTTAATAAGGTACTACTTTTACGACCAGTCATATATTGATTACTATCACCAAGTGGACATCAACATTAAACTCTAGGGGTAGTAGGTATTTTTATGAAATCAACTTTTATGACTGCAAATGACCTTTGACCTCATGATGTTATTGAAATCTTAACCCATAGTTTATGTCACAACTTCACCAAATCTGGTAAGAAGGAGCAGCAAAGGATCTGCGAGCAGAATCGTAACCTAGAAAAAACATTACTAACGGTCCAACAGACAGACAAACGCATTACCATGACAACAGCTCAACTAGTGTAAAAAGTTTCCTGTATACCTGAAAGAGGAAACAATTATGTCCCCTTCCCGCTGTCGCAGACATTTCCCCCCCCCCCCCCTGCCTTTCTGCCCGAAAATAAAAAGGAAAAAATAAAAAATATTAAATTAATCAACCATTGAGATAGAAAAATAAAGTCATATTTCTTGATGAATAAATTTCTGTATTTAAGGTGAGTGCACCTTGCATTTCTAAGGTAGCTTCTAATAATGACTTGAATAATTTCCTACATCTACGTCACTAATAGGCCGTACGTGTACAACTCCCTGCCCCCCTTCCTCACTCTACCCCTTTATTCTCTCTCTAATAGAAAATGATCTTCTAATGTCACACAGCAAACGTTATCATCTACTATTCTTGTTGTGAGTAACTGTCCGCCATTATAACTGTATTGTACCAGAATAAATCTCCGACGATATGAGATGACTGCTTTTCATAGCATGTATATGAACTCATTATTGTCTGTGCAGACACTGATAGGTCTACAGTCCAACCCATCAAGATCTGGTTTGGTGAATTCATGCGTCAGCTTACTCTGTGATTCTTCCATGGTGACTGCATATGCTCTACCACACAAGTTGCCACAGACCAGGATACTACTTCTATGTACATTGATATCATACGATGCAACTATTATATCTAGTAGGTGCAAACATGTGACTGTAAATATCGATTTCATATCTCCAACTAGCTGTGATAATTTAAACTCAGATAACAGACGGCAGTAACGCCAATGCTTGATGAACCTACACTGATCAATATGATTTGAACCGTCACTTACTCATTGACGTCATTTTACACCTATTCCAATCAAACCATTTCACTGAATGAAAGTTACTTCAAAACCATCAGTTTTGAACAATATAAAAAGTCATTTCACTTAATTACCTAACACACCATAGAATATTTTGGAGCTGAGGTTGAAACATTTAGTACGTCTATGCGTGTGTTCCTCAATATTCTGAAACGTATAATCCACCCAGACATACCCCATTATTCACATTGAATGCAGGTGCATTAGTCTCAGGCAAATCACTCATTATTTTTGGTTACTTTTTAGTTCGACCGTTTCGAACAAGACAATCTGTGTTATTATTTGTTTTAAATACGCGAACAACTAAGTATCATCGGAAACATTTTCAATAAGATTAACACATGTGATTTATTATATTTTACAACAACCATTTACTATTTAAAATAAAGTAGGTTCACATTATAATTTACTGACAAGAGATATAATACCTCAATCCGTCTTAAATAGAAAACAAATTAAAACAACAAACAGAAAAAAAAGACAGACGTTACATCTTAAGAGTAATAAAGAGGATGGTCGTGTCTGAGGAGACTAGTGACCATGAATAATGCTTCACATATACAAAACAGTGCAGAAAGTGTCATTGAAGGCAGAAGTGTAAAGCTAGATATAATGAGATATCCTTCAATCAGTTTTGATGCCACTTTATGAATACAGGTGGAATCATTCATTGCATTGTATGCTCAACAGAACTACGTCTTAGTTACTACTAGACCGTACGTGTAAAGCTTCTCCGAAGTATTTGTTGCAATTACAAGTTTTTCCGCCCCATTTTTTTCTAGTGATGTCACACATCAAAGGTTCTCGTCCACTGTTCTTCCTGATAGTACCTGTCGGCCATCCTGACTGTACTGTACCAGGATACCTCTATCGCGACGATCGACGTCTGCACCACACAACATGTAGATGAACTCGTTCTTGTCTGTGCAGACACTGTGAGGAATCCAGTCGCATCGATGGAAATATGGTTTAGTAAATTCATACTTTAGCTTACTCTCTGATTCCATGGTGACTGTATATGCTCTATCAATACCGTTGCATCAGACAGCTTACCTCTATGTAAAGTGATAGCAAAAGCCACATCGATTACATATAGCTGAGTTAACATGTGACTGTACTTCAGATCATTAGTAAGTACATACACATCTCTTCTGTTAGTACCAACAATAATATGATTCTTCACAGGATCAGTAGTTACACAACTCACGTACTGATCATATGGCCACCTATTAATGACGTCACGAATGTTCTTCTTGCTATATGCACCATCACGTACATCTTAAATTCCAATGTCAGGCTTACAAACTCATCTAACTTTGAACTCTGATAAAGAACAGCAATAACTTTGAACTCATTCCTTTTTTCTCATACGTAACTAAATAGACTTTATCTCGAAGAATTTGAATCTGACCCTCCGTCCCGTTACTTTCTGTTACACTACTACGCTTTGCTACAATATGTTGAACTACTGTAGCCTTGACTACCATTCGGCTACATCAGTACTGCAAGTAAGTGACGACTTGAGGTCTAGGCTATTAATGCTGTTTTGCGGAATGTAGCTTTGTAAATAAATTACAGTTTTAAGGTAAACGTCATGTCATGTTTTGAGGGAATCACTATCCCTATTTAAGACCTAACAGGTCTAGGTTAATTTTGTATTAATATGACTAGACCAAGACCATTTTATTTATATTGATGCTTAATAAAAATGTGGCAATTTCCGAAGTAGACAATAAGAGTTACTTAACGTGGACAGGTGTTTTCCTTCACTTTTCCATCGATTCCATATGATTAAACAGTTTAAGAGTAGTTGAAGATTCCACATCAATTTATAATATCCTCAATAGGTAGTTCTCACTCAATTTTAAGTTTGAAATGAATAAAGTCCCTGGGCCTGCTTGCAAACAAATAACCCTTCATTTAACATTTAAATTAACCCAAACAAAAATTAAATCAATGAAGTCACCTTGCAAAAAGTAGGTATGATCGTAAACTTTGTGTGAGTGTGTGTTTGATGTCAACTTAAAACCATCGACATTGATAGTGGAAGTTTCTCTTTATGTGCTAATATTAAGAATACACGAATTGTGATGTTTCTTTAATTTTCTTTGCAATTATTGTTTTTTCCTCTCTGATATCTCTGATCAAAGCATGACGTGTTAACTGCGAAATCCTAACAATGGCAGTTCAGAAAGGTTGTTATACGATAAGCACCCATACTCGCTTCTGTCACGCCCTATCCAAAGGAAACACGGCAGATGACGCGTCGCAGAGGAGAGAAAGACGATTGTGTGTGAATGATAGATACCTGTCATCTTTACGTTTAAAGATCCTACAATCACTAGAATTAACAGAGAAGAAATATAGCAAACAATATTGTATTTGAATGATGATTACAACTTATCACAACTTATTATATGTTTTTTCTTTCAAGTATATGTTACTGATTTTTGTTCTGAAGCACACAATTTACTTTTTTTGACAAAGATTTTTCGAGTGTGACCCAATATCAGCATGCCTTTACTATTGAAATCATCCAGCGTGCAGTTTTTTAACTTTTAATATTTGGATTTAGGGTAGACATTTATCGTATACTGACGAGAGGTTTTAATATAGATTACGTAGTGACTGAGTATTTATGGCTAGAACCAACTATTTCTTTAAGGTTTGTCTCCTATGGCTTGTATAGCAAATAGTAAAGAATTTTTGGAATTTTGTCAAACAAGACGTTTGGATGTTGCCTTTGCAAATGATAAATCGAAGTTATCGTTTCCAGGGTTTGGCATTTTTCAAGTGAGCTCATGTCAGGATCACAAAATATTTAATATGCAAATAAAGACAAGTATTAACCGTGGTCTAATATCACCTATGTAGGCTAGTCTCATTGACTATTATGTTGTAATGTCCCGCTAGTATGTAGGTATATGTCTACAATTGTGTCATAATGGTTAAGAAATAAAGCCAGAGCAATCGTATTTCCTTTGACCTTTTACTAATTATTCTGTCTAGTTACTTGCACGTCGATCACGGATGCATTAAAAAACTCTGATATTATCTTGTTTGGGACATGAGCTAGAAATAAATCCTTGAATAAGTAGCCATGTTTAACTGTAATAGTCAGCGATCACGTGTATCTTTTGCACTGTACATTACGATAAGATGAATTAGTGTGGTCATGTGACGCGATATCACTTACTTATGTACATTTTTTTGTCAATCTTATGCCTTTTTAGAAACTACAGTTTCCTCTGCCTATTTACAAAATTCTATGTTACATATATAGTTTGATTAACCAATGTGAAAGAATATGGAAAATTGTTCCGAAAAATGTTATCGCCCAAATGCTGTCAAGGGTTATTCTCTCTTTATTCTCTCTTTATTTCCGCAAGATGATAATACAAAAAATACATAGAAGATAGTACAAAAGCATCAAAGTGTTGAAGTATACATACAGTCATCACAAGAACAATCTTACTTACAATGTAATTATCACTGTGGGGGAGACCTGGCAGAAGCAATGCTTATATAAATTCCAGGCCACCCTCTATACTTAATTAATTGATTTACATATTACTAAACTTTAACTTATATAAATCCCACCCACCCCACTACATAAAAAAAAAGAAGTAGAAGCAGGGAGAAAAATAAAAATGAAAGGATCAGTACTTATCTAACAAATGATTTTTTAAAGCCAATTTAAAGGAAGTCAAAGAGGGTTGGGTACGTAAGTTGACATCTAGAGAATTCCAGAACGTGGGGCCACTTATGCGGATTGTCTTTTGATAAGAAGAAGAACGACATAATCTATGAAAATAATTGTCCCTATTTCGTGTATCATAATAGTGAACATTGCCTGCCTTGATGAAAAAAGAGCTAAACTTGGGTGGAAGTAAATTGTGATTAAATTTGTACATAAAGATGCCTACTTGGTAGTGGTATAAGTCGAAAATGCTAAGTATCCGGTTGTCTTTGAAAAAAGGTGCAGTGTGATCCCGGTACAGAACATTGTTGATACATCGTACGGCACGCTTCTGGAGGATGAATAGGCGATTAAGAATAGATGGGTGCGAGTTAGCCCAGACAATTGCACAATAGTTTAAATGTGGTAAAATAAGGGTGTTATATAATGAAAGGAGTACTTGCTTAGAAAAAAGATCTTTGAACTTATACAAGATGCTAATGTTTTTGGAGACTGTTTTAGATACTTTCTGAACTTGAAGCTTCCAGCTTAGATTATTGTCAATGATTAAACCTAGAAATTTAGTAGAATGAGCACAATTTATTTTGTCATTACCTATAAATAAGTTAATATGGGGGTGGGCTTTTGCGGGGGGGGGGTGAAATATTATATAATTAGACTAACATATATTCAGTGATAACTTATTTACTTGAAACCATTCAGATATCTTATTAAGCTCGGTATGTATAACTCTTGCTGCAAAATGAGGATCTTTGTGTTTGTAAAATAAATTTGTATCATCAGCAAAAAGTATATAAGACGTGATTTGAGGCATTACCAATATCGTTAATATAAA
>KN888762.1:0-21066 GCA_000934455.1 Apostichopus parvimensis | reverse complement strand
CTCTGAAAAATGTGATTTCAAAACAAGACAATGATGACGTCATATTAGGAACACAATTGCCAAGCCCAGGCATGGATCGGATGCGCGATGATCATACCGTCCCACCTACTGTACACGCACATTTACACTGAGAGAACAACCACTGTATTACGCTATATATCGTTAGAAATGTCAAGTTTGTTTTAAAATTATTGTAAAATATCCGAGAGAAATGCTGGTCCGTTGTGTTGTTGGGGGCTGCAGTAATGTCATGACACATGCAATTAGCCTTCATCGATGGCCGAAGGACGGAAAAAAAACACGGCGATTATGACCAAGTTAGTGCAGAACACCAGCGCTGATTTTTACTGGGCCTAGCCAATATACAGCTCCGTATGTAGCGAACACTTCACGGAAGCAGACTATGATCCCTCCTTTCTTATGAAATCAAACAAATGGGCTTTGACGGGTCGACATAAACAAGTCGTTCTTCTGTCAAGTAACCCACATTAAAAACTCCGAAGACCATTTCGGGGAACAGGAAACATCCAGTGGGACAAGTGGCGATTCTTTAGAGGAAGCGCAGCCGAGCACTAGTACTAGTAGTACTAGTATTACAAAAGTTTGGAAAACCAGGACAATTAAACAAACTATGAAGCAGTTTTAAATCAAAACTTTTGAATCAGTGTTTTCTTTGTTTCCTTGCTTTAATTAATATACAACAACATCAAGGAGGTGAAAACTTATAGCACTGAAGCAAGCAAGTATAACAATTAACTTAACTATAGACAATGCCAAATCACTTCTAGGTAACCTTTGTACCCCTATTATAGATCATTCAAGGTGAATTTAGTTTAATCAAACCAACTACAGCTTTGTAATTTGGAGTTGAAGTCAAACTGTCTGAAAAATGCAAATACCCAAAGACAAGACAGATTCAACTTAGCAATAGGAATAGATTTCTCTGAAAGGAACAGAATCTTGGACAATGAGCAAATTCTAAGACAAAGGTACCTTAAAGTGTAGTATGGTAGAAGCCAACACTACAGGAGTTTCAAAATAGTATTCATTCTCTGTACTGCAGGCATCAATATGTCTTCTGTTAATTGCTAGGGTTAGCCCTTAACCCTAGCTCCTAACAGAATGTGCTATTTTTTCATGCATGTTATAATTGCAGTGACAAGTTGATTATGCAGAATATTATGCAAGGGGATAAGTAACACAGACTGTAACAGCACACTTGCCAGTTTAGTGTGTGTACAATGTATACCAGAAAATAACACGTTTAGTGGTTACGATGCTTAAACATGTTCATAGTGTGGTAAGCCATACATGTTAATATTCATGAACTTGTGCACACCAATATGAAGAGGATTATGTATTGACTAATGCAGCAACATATCAACGGAAGGTACCAGGAATCAGTTATCATGTTGACAAAGTCTATTAGTGACATCCATGAAAGCCAGTAGTCTTTGTGATTTCTTGCCATAAATTTGTTCAAAAGTTCACATAACTATGTGAATAATATAGAAGAAGTGACTTAAAATTTAACCAAGAATTAAGTGAGAACCAGAACAAGATCATAGATGTCCAGCTCTTATGTAAATCATTCTCTTGTGGGCAAATCAACCATTTAATTCACTGGTACGGAATTTACAGTATACATATTTCTTCCAATTGCTATGTGAAATATAATGTAGACACATACAGTAGATTGTATGATTAAAAGGAAATGTTCTGTTACCAATTTTGAGTTGCAAATCCCTTTAATTTGTTACAATAGAGCTCTCAATGCACTGTGAAATAATTTGACAACCTATATATATGTAGTCTGGTATAAATCACGAAAGAAATTGCCAATTTTGAGATCACTTGCCATGTTAAATATTTTTAGATAACCTGTTGAAACCTTTAAGTTCAGAGGGTGAAATGGATATTGCCACTAATGCTAATTGCCACTAATGCAATACTACATATCAACTTTCCTTCAACTTTCCTAGATGACTTTATGTTCTGTTAAAGACTTATGGAGCCCCTTCACAAAACTATTAACTGAATTGAACTTGACCAAACCATGTTCACCAAAAGAAATCATAGCATTGGAAAATTGATTGATTTATTGTAGCTTTCATTTGGAGTTATCATGTTTAAAAGGTTTTTTAGAATTTGACTTAAATGTTGACTGAAATGACCTTTGACCTCCACCAACTTAAATAGGGTTCTTGAACTCACCAAGCTGGATTCGCATACCATGTATGGAGTTCAACAATGTATCCATTTGTTCCTTTGTTTACAAAGTTTTCACACTTTGACCTCTGTTGACCTCACACGACCATTGAAATACACAGAAAGAATATGGTTCTTGTACCCCATAAGAGGGATCCAAATACCAAGTATGAAGTTAATTCACAACAAACTTTTTGAATTACGGTGTTTACAAGCAACTGCCACATACACACACCCCATCACCATTGCATATTTTCATTCTGCCTCTGGCAAGGAATCAAGAATGCAACATGTCCAAACCAAACAATAAGGCAGCAGCTTCTTGATTGGTACATTATGTCATGAACGGTACCATTGTTACGGTCATGATATTAATCTAATTTGGTATTACATACTGTTTACAAACTGACCCTCGTGGAAAGGGTGGTTGCACTTTATCATAACCACAATTTTTAGTTTAGTGTTCAAATCTTGGGAAACTGATGGAAGGCTATGAACCTTGTCTCTTATAATATAATACTGTGGATTCTATGTAAAGAAACTGCTATACAAGTGCAAAAATGCATTTAGCTCTATAAAACAAAATAAATTATTCCCTGTTTCACTCCTTACATTTGTTAACCAGAGGGAAACTTACCTTTAAATACATTACATATAAACACAAAAACATTTAGTATGCAAGCTGGTTACCTTGGCTACAGATGAAGAGCAGTATAAATCTAACAGAGTCAGTTGCTTACATGGTTTGATGACAGGGAAACATTTGACATAATTTCACAACAATGAAACAAGACAGAGGGACATTGTCCTTGGCAATTTATTCTGCATGCTCACGCTACCACAAAGAGCTGAATTTGCATTTGCTTATAATTAACCTGATGAGATCCATTTGATATTTTGACATTTGAACCTCTGCTCACCTCAAATGACCATTGACCTCCACCCTTAATATAGTGTTCTTGTATTCACTATAAGAAAGACAGATGTTACATGTTGTTCTTGATCATTTATTTTACATGCTCACTCTAACACAAAGAGCTGAATTTGCATTTCTAATACTTAACCTGATGAGATCCATTTGATATTTGGACATTTGGACCTATAAGAATTACACATGCCAAATATGAGCTATGTGATGTAACCTATGTTGGGATTTCGTGATAACAAGGTTTGTGGCTTTACAGAGTGTGACCTTTGATCCCAAATGTCATTTGACCTCCACCAAAAACAATAAGGTTCTTGACCCTATTATAGGGAAGCCACATGCAAAATATGAGAGCCAATAAACTTTCCTATCTGGAGATATTGTCTTTACAAGGATTTCAAGTTTTGACCCCTTGTGACCTTAAATGAACTCAAACCTACACTAAATTGTGTAAAACATTTACACTGGTCACATAAGGCTATCTTACCATGCATATATGAGCTCCTTTGATATTCAGATTCTGGAGACAGAGTTTTTTAGATTTTCACAGTTTGCCCTCTGCTGATCCCAAATGAGGTTTTGACCTACACCCAAACATAGGGTTCTTGTACTAATTATGGGGAAGCCACATGCCAAATATGAGAACTGCAGATGTTACCTATATTGAGATATCATGTTTATAAGCTAGGGCTTCACATACTGTACACACACACACTTACTTGCCTGCCTATGGCAAGTATTTAATACCATTGCATAAATTATATACTATGCATGCAACAAAGTGTTAATATGCCCTTAAACTGGGTCAAATGCTAACTTTGGTGTACTTTTATTTCCTAAATTATACTTTTCTTGTTTGGTCTCATGGCATGCTAACCTAGATAAAAACCTATTTCTCCTATGCAAAAGATGATGGTATCCACCAGAATGAGGTAAGGATGCTATAGCCAGTACAATCAAACTAATGAGTAATTTCTGTTGCAAACTGAAAGATAGAATGTACAGCTAAGAGTGTAGTTCTAATCACGGATAGGTTTCACAAATGTTGTCTGTAATAAAGGATCTCTCTGCGAAATGGCAAAGGTATATCATCATGATTGTGTTTCTTTTACAACACAACAGTAATGGAAAAAAGATCTTTTAGACCATCAAGATTGAATGCATAATGAGGCTTTAACCTAGTTTTGTGTAATAGTTTTGTGTAATAGATATAACTAAGCAAGAGCTCCACAAGGCTGCCGCAGTTTGAACCTCTTACTCTTCTGGAATTTCTTGGTTGGTCCTTGTCCTCATTACATTGTTCCTTGCTGTAGCTCTGTCTACCGGTATAACTGTACTTTTGATTTCCTGGCGCTTTCGGGAATTCCCTGGATTTCTGGGGTCCGTTTGTTGCCATGGGGAGTTTAAAAACAGATTCTCTCAGAGACCTGCCTCTTTTGGCTTCTTGTTGGGAATGGGTATCGAATTGTCCAGCAAAGAGGTGTTATTTTAATAGTGACAAGTTGTAGAAATGTTGTTTCACCACCGGTGTGGACCAGGATTGTGAGTCTAGAACCAGGTCCATCCGCTCCGTTGTCTCACGGATGACCATCTTGGAGACTGATCAAGCATCAGTATGGAGACTGGACTGAGTACATCAGTATGGAGACTGGACTGAGTAGTGTCATCATCGCCCCTGTGTCTTTACATCAGTATGGAGACTGGACTGAGTAGTGCCATCATCGCCCGTGTCTTTACATCAGTATGGAGACTGGACTGAGTAGTGTCATCATCGCCCCTGTGTCTTTACATCAGTTTGGAGACTGGACTGAGTAGTGTCATCAGTATGGAGACTGGACTGAGTAGTGTCATCATCGCCCCTGTGTCTTTACATCAGTATGGAGACTGGACTGAGTAGTGTCATCATCGCCATTGTGTCTTTACATCAGTATGGAGACTGGACTGAGTACATCAGTTTGGTGACTGGACTGAGTAGTGTCATCATCGCCCCTGTGTCTTTACATCAGTTTGGAGACTGGACTGAGTAGTGTCATCATCACCCCTGTGTCTTTACATCAGTTTGGAGACTGGACTGAGTAGTGTCATCATCACTCCTGTGTCTTTACATCAGTTTGGAGACTGGACTGAGTAGTGTCATCATCACCCCTGTGTCTTTACATCAGTATGGAGACTGGACTGAGTAGTGTCATCATCGCCGCTGTGTCTTTACATCAGTATGGAGACTGGACTGAGTAGTGTCATCATCGCCCCTGTGTCTTTACATCAGTATGGAGACTGGACTGAGTACATCAGTATGGAGACTGGACTGAGTAGTGTCATCATCGCTTTGTCTTTACATCAGTATGGAGACTGGACTGAGTAGTGTCATCATCACCCCTGTGTCTTTACATCAGTATGGAGACTGGACTGAGTAGTGTCATCATCGCCCCTGTGTCTTTACATCAGTATGGAGACTGGACTGAGTAGTGTCATCATCGCCCCTGTGTCTTTACATCAGTATGGAGACTGGACTGAGTACATCAGTATGGAGACTGGACTGAGTAGTGTCATCATCGCTTTGTCTTTACATCAGTATGGAGACTGGACTGAGTAGTGTCATCATCACCCCTGTGTCTTTACATCAGTATGGAGACTGGACTGAGTACATCAGTTTGGAGACTGGACTGAGTAGTGTCATCATGGCCCCTGTTTCTTGTGATTCTTGGGAGCATTTCAGGGCCAGCAGAGAGCATTTCTCCTCAGGTATTGTCGGTGGGGTTGGTTCAGGAAATCCAACTACCCTTCTGACTCCCTGAAACGCTCACTTGAAGCCCTCCTTTGGCCACTCGGTGTCCGTGAGTGGGTCGTCTGAGTCCTCTGACTCAATTCTTTTCATCTCCTTGAAGAGAACTGGTCTGGGAGTACAATGCTTCCCGAAACTCTAAGGTGTCCAATGCTGAGAGGACTTCTGGCTCTCTCCTCATGGTAGCTCTTGTGAGCTCTGTGGTCTTGAAGCTATACCCTGACCCGATTCATCGGGGTTAGGCATGTCTCATTGACCGATGGATGAGACAAGCAAGTCCTTGAGCTGGTTGAACATTTCCATGGTCACCTGGCTGTCAGAGGAGGATTTGTGTCTCTTTCTAGGTCAGTCTGACCCAGAATAATATGGGAAATAGCGTTAGTAACATAACATGTCCTGATATGCAATACTATACATACAGTTTGGAGATAAAACATAAGGATACAAAATAAAGTAGACAACTTTCACTAATAAAATCGATCCAAAAATAGCACTTTTAGGAAAAGGTTACAACTAGCTGAAAACTGCTCAAAAATGATGTAGAAGGATGGTAGCCACGTAGAAGATAAGAATAACATTTCCCACATGTAAAAAACTAACACTGTTGAAACGAAACGATCAAAATTGGATCAATTTTGCACGATCTTACAATATAAATTGTCAAAAGAGGAAGGAGTCAGGGCCTGGATGGATAGTAACCTCACCCCCTGTTTAAAGACTTGACCAATATGAGCATACAGGGAAGTAAGTTTGTGTTGTAAATTCAACATTTTATCTCAACTTTGAAATCTAAAACTAAAACTTGAGTAGTATGCATGTGTTACACTAGTTACACCATTGCTGTTTAGTGTTGCAAATTCAAACTAAACTCAAATCTTGGCTGGGTTTAGCTCTTATAATGAGAACCGTCTCTTCGAAATGCTTTCAAAAGTTTACCGATTTTATGCCGTTTTCATTAGTTTTAACTACTATCATTGTCATTTGCAGTCATTAAATGACATATTCCATCCATGAACAACAGCAGTGGTACATTGAAAAATGAAGAAAAACAGGAGATCAAATATTATCTTGGTTTTGTTTTCCTTTTCGGTACACACAGAATCACTTTAACACATCTACATACTGTAAAGTGTGCATACGAACTTACGAAGTATGATCCTTGATGCCATTCTGGATTAAAAGTTTGTCTCTGGTGAAGTCCACTGGTATTCCTACCTTCATGTTTACCCTCAAACATGTAATTCAAATTTGTCAATGTAGAAGGACTAGGTAATCAGCAAACCAGTACATGTGGCACATACCAAAACTCCACTGAACAGTTGGGAGCCAATTACAAGACTAAACCAAATTGGCCTAAGGGTAAGAAGTCACAAGGGCAAAGTACTTTTAATGGTTGAACTATATGTCAGTAAGTAGAATCCATCTGAAAATGTGAGTGCTTCTCTTTGTTTGGGGATGGGGGGGGGGGGGGGGCTAAATTAGAGCCTATGTCATTGTAAAAATCATTTTAGGCGTGAACATATTACCACTTTTAGTAGAACGGTGTCTAATAACAAACAATGCACTTAGCTACTTCGAACTGGCAAAGTTGATTCATTGTCGAAAACAATTCTGTAAAGTCTACATATATACCCTTAACAATGTAACCATGTCTCCACACTGTTCATATGTTGACAAAATCTTGACGAAATTATGGGCAATTTCCATGAAAGTAACATGGCACCACACCACGACATATGATGATGCAGTTTACCTTACAAGAGCAAAATGCATCCTGAATTCATATGGACAATATTAAATGAGTTAAATATTACTATCCTATGTTTTAAAGCAGATATCACAAGTACAATAAGGCAGTTCTCAGGGGAATAATTCTTTCATTCATTATTTCATTACAATGGACACACATAATATAGTCTAAAAGGTAAGTAAGTTCACAAAAAGAATTCCATTGATATTGATGATTTGGACATACAGTAGCTTTGTAGCCTTTACAAATTAACATGGTCCTTTGGCTTCACTTTTTTGAGAAACACATTGGGGCACTTTCTATTCCTATTATAGATTTCATAATTTGGAAGTGCATCATACTCAATCCCTCTGCTACATAATTATAACTATAATAACAATGATTTATAATGAGCATGTATCTTCCCAGAAAAGGGTGCAATAGTGAAATGAATAGCATTCAGATATCATCTTCAAAAACAAATATTCACATACACTGTGTTCAATGGAATAATGCGCTCTTCATACAAATCCACTGGTCCTTTGAGATATGATCATTGGTGCATTCACATGCAATGTGCATCATCTGGTGATCTGAGCCTGAGGAGTGTGTTATCACATATTGATGCCTTTTTTGCTGACAAAATGTTAGATATTGATAATTCCTTCATAGCATCTCTGATGTACTTGACTGAGGAGCAGGGAGAGCATGGAGGACTTCCCCCAAAATAAAAACTTGTTCTACCCGTCCCCAGGAAGGACAACAGCCAACACATGTGATCCCATCTCCAGCATCCCACCCTGTGCTCCCTCCTTCTCACAAAAAAAATTACTCCAAGCAAGTCCTAGATGTAACAGGGTACTATTTTGGCCCCTATTTCTTGTTTCTGTTTCCCCTTGGTGAGACGACTTCCTCAGTGCCCTACCATTCACCTCTAGTTCACACCAAAGGTAAGTATATTCAGGCTAATTAAACAAACTTGACAGGTTGTCTCCAGATGTTCTGATGGTCCACTTTTGCTTCTTTATACATGTGGCCTGTACCATACTACATCCAGGGTCATAGCTGTAAACAGCCTGTACTCCACTGCTCCTATGTTGTAGGTGTTCAGAGAGTAGTCGTTACATAGAGGTTATTTTAATTTGAAAAAGCACAGAACTTAAAGATGAGAGACATTAATTTTCCATGTCACAACAGAGTACTTGTTAGCACAGCATGTAGAAAGATACTTTGCATATATTCACTATATTAAGAACTAACCTCTCAATTGTGAATAACCCTAGCCTAAACTATTGCAGTTAGTGATGAAGCTTCCGATCTCACTTGGTCCAATTCATTCTCATGTTTGTTAAAAAACAACCTTAATTTGTTTTAACTTCTAAAAGTAGTGGTGGCCATTGGCCACTACATAATGAAACCCCCACAGTGAGATGCAGTATCGCTATGTAGTAGCAATGGAGACAGAATCACCCACATTATCATTATATGTGTTCTGATAACACACTCACGAACAGATCCTGTGCCAACTTGTGATCATGATAATCAGGAGTTCCTTCATATAGGTTTCTGGTCCATGATCTGTTTACAACCTCATCATCTGACCATAATCTGATGACAAGCCCTAGTGTTTGCACAGGGTATCCGGGTACCCTAGTACCCGCCCGATGCGATACTACCTGGTTCCTAATTTATTACCTGAATCCTACGCAAAGTGTGATTTTTTAAAAAATTTTTGCAAACCAATGGTTAGGCAGATTTCCCATTGACTTAGTGTGGTGTTAGGCTACCATGTGGTCAAAGATAACAGCCATAACGAAAGTATTCCATGGATATCTTATAACTGTGTCACAATTTCAGCTAAAAACAGATGGCTAGAGGTTAGATTACCCCATTGACTTAGTGTGGTGTTAGGCAACCATGTGGTCGAACGTAACAGCAATAATGAAAGTATTCCATGGATATGTTATGACTGCGTCACAATTTCAGCAAATAAACAGATGGTTAGGCTTATAGCTAGATTTCTCATTGACTAAGTATGGTGTTAGGCTACCATGTGGAAGAAATTATTATTTATTCATTCGTTTCTTTTATAGAAGGAAAGGCTGACAAGGAATTTTACGAGATGTTTATGGATTATAGACAGGATAACTGAAAAATAATAATTGCAAGTGGCTTTTTACTAATCGTTTATTCCAAATGCGATCAAATTGCGTGAATCGCGCAATCTCGCGGCTAATGCGAACCCTGGACCTGCTTAATAGATAGTAGTAACAACTGTTTAAGAGCTAAATTGGATATTTATATGGTCTGATCCAATAGACGTGGAGAGCAAGCATAAGCATGCAGCGGCGGCAGTGCGATGTTAGTAGTAATGTTAATTATATGAAGTTATTAACAAGATAATGAAAGAAACAAAAGCAAATAGAAATTATTGAGGAAGGTTTTATACCTTGGTTTTAGGCTTATCTTACACCTACGTATTTGAACATGAAAACATTGTCAGTAGAGAATATAATTCATTTATTATAGCATCTAATATGTAATTTCTTGAAAATCGTGATACACAAGGGTAAACAATTTTTTCCGGGTACCCGGATACCCGACGGGTAACGGCTTTCGGTACCTGGTTCCCAATTTTTGGACCTGTGTAAACACTAGAGAACACTGATTTTGGTCTTTTTTGTATCATACATGACCACAGTGATAGAGAACACTGATTTTTATCTTTTAAGCTTGTGACTACTCAACAATACTAATTAACTTAGCTTTTATGACTACTTTCCAGGGCCACAGCATTAGCTTTTTCTACCACCAATACCTTTTGTGGCCTACGTTGAATGATACATGAGGAGCCACTCTTCCAACTGGAGTAAAGATTTTTATCAATCCTAGCACACTGAGCTAATAATACTTTTATGCAGTGAAAAGCAATAGCTGGAGAAGTGAGACTAAAGAGCTAACTTAATCCATTTAAAAATCTGGTCATGTGTGAATATGTAAACCTTCAACCTTTCACTAAGGTTCTCCAACAAGGTCACTTTCCTCTAAATTGAACACCCTTCACACTTTAAACACTAGTTTACCTATGATGTGCTCTCTTGTACAGTATAGATACCTTTGACTAAAACAGTAAAGGCAATACTGGTATATGGCAATACTGGTAAAATGCTATACTTGGAAACTTACTTCAGACATGTATATCATTACTATAAATTCAGAGAAAGTCAAGAAAATCAACAATGTGATGGTGGGAAGATCGTTTCCTTGCATATTGCAATGACAATCCATTTCACATATAATATTTATGAATACTGAACATAAAGTATAACCAGAAACTGTAGTGATTCCATCCTTGTCAAATGTGAACTTCACACAAGGTTCTTGTGCTCAATAAGGTAGATCCATATGCAGTTAACCCTAATTATCCGAACTGGGACTGCAGGTAGTTCTGATAATCAATAAGTTTGGATAATCAAGTTTTCATCAACTAACTAATTTCAACTTTAAGACACCCATGTAATGTGATACTATGCCTTCTAAATGATAATATTTTCCATTGTTATCAATTGATTATTTGATGATTGCATTCAGAATGAATGTCTAGTTATAGTTCTCAATATGAGATTAATCCACATACTAGGTTTAATGTCTGCCCTTTAGTTTTGAAGTTATCTTCTCCCGCATAGCTTTCAGTCTTTGGAGCCCTAACTTCAAATGACCATTTACCTCCACAGAGAACAATAGAGATCTTGTACTCCAGTGGATCAACATACCAAGTATGAACTTCATCCAAGCATTATTGTTTAGTTTTCAGTTTAGAAGGATTCAGAATTTGCCAGATGATGACCTTCAACAACCTTTCTTTTTCTTATCTTTTTCCTAAGTTGTTTGTGCATACATTATTATAATTTCATTGTGTTATGTCTAGTTTTCATGTTCTCATAGTCATTTCAAGCACACATTGATCATTTAGATCTGTAACAATCTTTTGACACAAGTCATCACACACTCATGTTATTAAGTAATAAATATTTCTGTAATACCAAGCCTTGAAATTGGACTTCAAATAACTATGGCAACAGCATGAAACAACATCCATTGGCTTGTTATTTTCTGTGGATATGATAGGGCCTAAAGGAACATGACAGGACCAAGATGCTTAGAGACAAATTTCACCCACCAGTTCACTCAGTAGCCCCTTGCTGGGAACGAACCGTCCCTGGATATTATGGCAAATCCCTAAATACATTTGAGATGCATTTAACAGTACATTCCTCTATAGTATGTTACATGGGTCTTTTCCAGAAGGCCCCCCTGGTGATGTCATCAGGTCATGACACAGGACAGATCCATGGTGAGCTACCCAATGCTAGCCCACCTGCTTTCTTCACAAAGGAAAAACATGCTATTTTCGAACAAGGCCTTTGATAAATCTGTCAAATTTGGTTATCTTCAAAGATTTAACCAGCAGTCAAGTTACAGAATGCATGTATCTGGGAATCAATACCAGGCTTCCAAATTATGGGTACATCAGGCTTATTTTCATGGTACAATGAAAAGGTCCATATCCTTAGCATGGTCAATAAAGCTTCTAATAGAAAAGGCAGCTGTCAAATATGACAGCAAAAAGGATGCACCAATCTTTCATTATTATTAAAAACATTTAACCATATTTGGTAGAAATGCGATATTGTTATACGATCAAATGTTGGTAGAAATGCAATATATTGGTTATAAGATCAAATGAAACATTGAAATGGAACATCGAGTTTGCTTTAACCAGCCATGTATAAATGAGACAGCCACACAACAATTAATGTTCATTGCTATTGTTGCTCATTTTTCTTGTCTATGGTTAGTGTTTTCCTATTACAGGGTGAATAATACTTGGCACGAGACAATACTCACATCATCTGGTTTAAACCTCCAAGGTCACAGAATTATTGCTTTTAAGTAGCTGTTCACTTGTAGTAAACCAAAATGTACTATGAATTATTTCTTTAAACAATAATCTAACATATAAAAGATTACAAGCAACTCTTAAAAGATGAAAAGAATTTAAACATTTCTCATAAATTTAATTTGAAAAACTCTTTATTCAAAGTACGGTAGTTTAAAGTCTGAGTCAAAAACTGTCCATTTCAACAAGTGATAACACTATCCTCATACAAATGTGGGTCTTCTAACCCTTTGCTAAAGTCTAGCTGATAATGTAGGCCATTGTCTAATTTTAAAGCTTCTGAGAGGACAGAGGTACTATGGAGGTGTTAGCAGTGAAACAAAAGTGTCAAGATATATTAACCTTACTTAAAAGGAATCTATATGCTATAAGCTATGCTATATATGCTATGCTATAATATCTTTCTTACTAACACATCAAGGGCTGTTTTAAGTATTTATAGATCATATCATGTCAACTTGAAAATGGAGCAAAGAAGTGCACAAATTACCATCAAACCTTAAAACCTCAATTCTCATTGGTTTGCAACATTATACTATAGATGGATCATTAAAAAAGACAGGCCATTTGAGATAACCTGTTGATCCCTTTACCCAATTTTGAGGTCATTTGAGATAACATGTTCCTTTCTCAAAGCTCAGAGTGTGAAAACCAATAAGGGCTACTACTACCTTGAGTGTGTCTAAAGTACCCAACACAAGAGTATCAACTATTTGAAGCAGAAAAGATCACTTTACATCTATATTTTATTGGGTCTGCTCACTAAACTGAACTGAAATTGACCAAACTATGTTCACAAAATGAAAATCATAACATGAACTCACAGATTCATTGTAGCTTTAATTTTGGAGTTACATACTTTGACACATTTTGACATCATGTGAACTTTGACCTCTACCAATTTTGATAGGGTTCTTGCACTCACTAAGTAGGTTCTACATACTAAGTATGATGTTCACAAAGATGTACTTTTTGAGTTATTGTCATGTTTACAAAGTTTGCAGACTTTGACCTAGAGCTGTTGACCCCAAATGACCATTTACCTTCACAGAAAAGAATAGGATTTTTGCAAGCGCCATCACCATCGCATATGTTCCTTCTCCCTCTGGCAAGGAATAAAAAAACTAAAAAAGCATGCAGTTTTTATTCCTTTACAAAGCTGACTTTACTTGTACATTCAGTCAAACCTGCATATGTTATTGCTGAAAGCCTTCTACCTACACATCTATATTTATAATAAATGATATTTTACTTTACTCTCTATACACTATCACATCAAACTATACCACAGTAATACATCCATCCATTTCACATGATCTTTGTTCTGGATTACCTATTATATCTATCTTACCTACTCTTACCACTGGCTCATTCTCTAATCATTCAATATAAAGAGAGATTCTTTCATATAATCTGGAGGAAAAACAATTTCCTGACTGCAAACTGATCGCTTATGATTGAGAATCTTGAAATTTCTTATTCAAAACACTGACACCTGTAGAGGCCAATGGCAAATACTTTCATTACTATGGCAAACAGGCTGAGGAAATCGATAACTGAAATGCTGTATGCCGGGGGAATTTTGACAAGACCTTCCTGGTTGGTAGGTGTCAATGTCAGCAGCCAACCTGTCCAAAGTAATTGTCAAACTTTATTTACTGAATCTATCACAGGGCAAACACAAGGCTACATTGAACATCACACAATGTCAGTTTGGTACACAACAGCAGTGCTCACTAAAAGCATTTCCATGAGGTTTTATGTCAGACATACATTATACCTGGAACTCACAATTATCATTTATCTACATACTGTGTGTTTCCTGATTCCACAATGCAGAAAGAACATGTTTTGATCCTGAAGAATAGCTGCATGCCACATTTGAGTACTTATCAATATATTTATTACATTTTGATTATAGACTTAGAGGCAAAGGGACAAAAGGACAAAGATGCAAATAGACTATTACCTGATGTCAGGAACTACTGAATTGAAACAAGCAGCAAATCAATGCTGCAGAGACTCAAATGACCTTACATAAACCTTTGACCTTTACTTCCTACATTGCCCAAACCAGCCACTAGCCAAGACAAACATTGCTTAAAGCTCCCTCTTACTGATGAATAATGCTGAGACCCTAAAGTTTAGGGAGTTCAGACAAAGAAAAACATTACGCTGTAAATTTTCTTTGAAACTATACTACACTGAAGACCTAAGCTTAGATACATTTATCATTTCATGAGAGATAGGGACCAATTACTCAAAAGATTTGCAAAAAGTATTACAACTTTACAATGTTAGGCACTGTACTAAAAGATTACCAGGACATTCTAGGCACAGTAGAACATGGTGCAACGTTGTGAGGAGGCAGGTAAGCGAGGAGCCAAGTAAATTCATTCTAACAACTGCAGTGCACCTGCATCTGATTACAGTTATTTTGCATGTAAAATGGCATAGTATTACATTAATTCAAGTTTTTACGCATATATTTCATGCCAAGATGACTAGGTTTAGTAAAGACACATATATTGGCACCGCTAATAAATAATCACAATTAGCAATGATCACATTTGGTTTTTGCAGCAAAGTCAGTTCGCTATCCCTCTTAGAAATTCCTATAATTATCACTCATTGATAAGAAGTATAATCCTAAGTTTTCTTGATGCCATAAAGTCTCCCTGAAGCTTGGTTTCTTGTTTTCTTTTGTAGACCAAGCTTGGTAATTATGCCACCTCTTCCAAGGATGCTAATTGTTTGTTTGCAGACAGTTCTAACCCTATTGCCCTCAAACTAACACCACACTGACCTAGACCCACTTGATAAATACCCAGACCTACTTGATAAATACCCAGACCAGCAACCAATCTCAATCCATCCAACATCAATTGCAGATCAAAGAAGCTGAATGATTACACTTTGAGTTGATAACTATACTGTTACAATAATAATCATAATGATGTGGATTTATAATGCGCACAAACTCCACCAACAGGTGTTTGAGGCGCAATACAATATCTTAAAAACAACAACTTAATGATACAAAATTAAAACTAGACTTAATCCTACAAACTTAAATACTACATCAAATAACATGAGGTAAACAACAACACAGGCAATGCAATAAATGAACTGGCAGATTATGGAAGTGCTTGTAACATTAAATAAGTCTTCAGAGCTTTTTTGAACTGATTAACTGAAGAAAAAGATTTAACCTGTGATAGAAATGAGTTCCAGAGATTTCGGGCTGCGACAGAAACAGCCCTATCCCTCCCCCCCCCACCATGTACGTTTGGATCTCGGTTCACAGAGATGAGACATATTGCTGGAATGGAGTGCATGAGGAGTGGGTAAGAAGAGCATCTATTTATTCTGGTGCCAGATCATTTAGTGACTTGAACACAATGAGCATTAACCTATACACAATTCTATAACCAACCGGCTACCTATGTAACTCATAGAAAACAGGAGCAATGTGGGATGATTTCTTAGTCAAGGTGACCAAGCATGCAGCAGCATTTTGGACGCGCTGAAGATGATCAATTTGATCTTGAAGGAGGCCAAACAAAAGTGAGTTTCCCATGTCACACAGAATACACTTTACTTAGAATATTGGGCCTGACATGTTCATGACCAATTATTTGAATAAACCTTCACTAGTCGGAATATTTTCACTCCAAAATACATTAAAAACATGTTCCCATTATTTAGTAATTTGCAGCCTCATCCAAAGATACTATAGCCTACAATAATGGTATATAGTAATGCTGATTCAGCCAAACCAGGGAGGAGGTGAGACACAGGGGCAGGTGGCCCCACCTTTAGCGAAAAAGTTCAAGTGTCACTTTATGTAGCAGTGCCAATTTTTTTTTAAAGCTTGAATTGGAGTGTGAAATTTGGCTTAGACAAGTAGAAAATACACAAGGCACAACATTTTGCCAAGAGAGTAAAGGGCTGGTCAAACACTGGTTATTCATTCAGTACCTTCATTATAGAGTTAAGAGACTTTGGGGCCCAGGAGTCAGTGGCTCAGAATAGCGCCACAACTCCATTGTCATTCAACACATTGACAAACACCAGAGGTAAACCCCTCCTAGCAGTTTCTTGCCTGTAAATACATTACATACTGGTTGAAGTTCATACTGCAGATGGAGAGCAGTATAAATCTAAACAGAGTCAGTGCTTACATGGTTTGATGACAGGGAATCATGTGACATAATTTTACAACAATGAAAAAGACAGAGGGACATTGTTTTTTGTTGGTCCTTTATTTTGCTTGGTCATTTATTTTGCAAGGTCAACTATAACAACAAAGAGCTGAATTTGCATTTCTACTAGTAAACCTGATGAGCTCCATTTGATAATTTGACATTTGGACCTCTGGCATCCTCCAAAATAATAGCATTCTTATAATCACTATAGGAAAGACCCATACCAAATATGAGTTATGTAATGTAACCTGTCATTTTACAAGGTTTGTGTTTATAAGGCTTTACAGAGTGTGACCCCAAATGGTCTTTGTACTCACTATAGGAAAGCCAAGTGCAAAATATCAGAGCCAATACAGTTCCTATCTGGAGATATCGTGTTTACAAGGATTTCAAGTTTTGACCCCTGGTGACCTTAAATGAACTCTGACCTACACCAAATTGAGCAAACCATTTACACTACATAAGGCTATCCTACCATGCATACATGGGCTCCTTACATCTTCAGGTTCTGTAGATACAGCTTACTGAGATTTTAGCATTTTCGCCCTCTGCTGACCACAAATGACCTTTGACCTCCACCCAATACTATGAGGTTCTTGTACTAATTATGGTGAAGCCACATCCCAAATATCATGTTTATAGCTAGGGCAACACATACACACACATGCATACACCCACATACATGTACACACACGCATGCACACATACAAACATCCATGCCAACTTGACTGAATAGGTTACTTGCCTGCCTACAGTATGGCAAGTAACCAAAATGCATGGGAAAATGAAATGTTGAGAACTGAATTTAATACGAAACTTGTTGAGGGCTTGTAAAGCTTTAAAAGATTACAATTCTTCTTTTGCCCATTAATTTTCCTAGTGAATTATCTTCAAAACAAATAACTGCTCTAGCAACAGAGTACAGCAGACCATTTCCAGGTCAATAATTAGCATGATCAGATCTCTCTTCCTTTACTGTTGTACTGTTTCCTCTTTCCCTTGATGACATATCAAGGTAATTGAACTTTGAACAAACCCCAGTGGGCAACCAATAATGGAAAAGCTGGAGTATTCCCCATTGTATGATATCCTTCCCTCATGAAATAAAACAGATTTAAAATTCTGCATTCCACAAACAGTGACTCATAACAAATTTTGACCATTTCTGAAAATAAGTTTTTGTTGGGAACCACATTAGCCAAGGGGTAGCAATCAGCCCAGTATGCACCTCACTAAATCCAGTTCAGTTCTAAAGTAAACACAATATTCTCATCCTATCAGAGTTTCTGACAGGGGGTCTTGATCATGGAGTTGCTGTCTGGTTTCCAAACATACTTTGAGTAACTTTTAAGATTTTCTTAACTGAACAAGTAGTAGTAGTAGTAAGTTGAGTTTCGTCTATATCCGACATGCTCAGTGATTAACCTCCGCCACGTATGACAATCTGTTGCAAGGTTTATTGCTTCCTCGAAATTGTTGAAGTTAACATCCTTTAATTGCGACTTTATATTTCCAAGCAAGGTATTCACGGGCCTTCATACTGGTTTAGCAGTATGTCTCAATGCTTCTCTTAAAGCAACCTTTGCTGGAGCGTCCTCCTGGAGTCTTGCTACATGACCGAAAAATCTCAATCTTCTATGTGCGACTATGGATGACCAAGGTGTTTGGTTGGTTTCAGAGCTCATCGTTTGATAACCAATTATTATTAGTCCATCTAATGTTGAGAATATAACAAAGTAGTAGTCTCCTATGAAAAGTGTCAATTTTACGATCAAGATCCTTTGTTGTGCCCCACAGTTCGCAATTGTACAAAAAAATACTCTTTAACAAAACCTCGAAAATCCTAAGATAAATGTTTTGGCTTATGTTTTTGCTTTTGAAAATACTTGACAGTGTGTTGAAAGCACCGTTGGGTATACCAATTCTTCGGTTAATATCTTCTTCGGTCCCCAGCAAGCTGCCAACATATTTTCACTGTAAATAGTGATGTAATTTACAATACCTGCAGAGGTTTGTCTTTACAAAGCTGCAATGTACTGTAAATAGTGATGTAATTTACAATACCTGCAGAGGTTTGTCTTTACAAAGCTGCAATGTAATGTAAATAGTGTTGTAATTTACAATACCTGCAGAGGTTTGTCTTTACAAAGCTGCAATGTACTGTAAATAGTGATGTAATTTACTAAACCTGCAGAGTTTTGTCTTTACAAAGCTGCAATGTACTGTAAATAGTGATGTAATTTACAATACCTGCAGAGGTTTGTCTTTACAAAGCTGCAATGTAATGTAAATAGTTATGTAATTAACTATACCTGCAGAGGTTCAGGGCTTTACATAAATATTTATATCATATATAATATTACTCACACTGAATGATGTTTACATTTTACAATTAACTGCCTCAACTAATGGCATATGTATTTTGTCTCCAAATTCACGATTAACAATACAAAAGATTTGTTACCATTCAAAACCTCTGACAGAAATGCCCATATTGAGTTACAGTGCTATACACAGAACAAGACAAACACTGTCTTGTAGCATCCAAATATGATGTAAGAATACACAGATCTGATGCACATGTCATTTCATTAAGTTTGGTCTTTTGAAACAGTGACAAGTTATTGACCTTGATGATGTGAAATATAAATTGTTACAAAACAACAGCATCACCGCTCATCTTCGACAACCGACTTCATAACAGGAGAGGCAACACCTATTTTTTTCTTCTTCTTCTTCTTTTATTAAAGGTTTTGGCTTAAATTTTGAAGAAAACACGGAGCATAGAATGATTTGAGTACCAGACA
The DNA here is from genome assembly GCA_000934455.1 of Apostichopus parvimensis. Classification (NCBI taxonomy): domain Eukaryota; kingdom Metazoa; phylum Echinodermata; class Holothuroidea; order Aspidochirotida; family Stichopodidae; genus Apostichopus; species Apostichopus parvimensis. Next base: position 1,447 of record KN888762.1, on the reverse strand, counting down.
AGAACTGCTATGCTAATTTATTAAGCCCAGAAGGGAATATTGAAGATATTCATTTAAGTTCATATTCAATGAACTGTTTCTCAATGTAGCCAGAACAAGATACTGCCAATCTTGGTATAACATTTGTTAATGTGAACCTAATGAACGATAGATATAATATCCAGGATAACCATTTAACTTAAAGAAACAAACCAATACACATAAAGGATAGCATTAAGTACTGTACTTGTAATTTGCATGGAGTATATGGTATAAGTTAGCAATGTTCATATGTTAAATCAACTGTCTTTTAGTAATAAGACTATAACATGCAGTATAGAAATTAGCACATCAACTAAGACTGTTGCTAAATAAGTAGAGAACTAGAGCTCTCTAGAAACTTGGCTTTTCTAGCTATCACAAAGAAAAGATTGCATTTCTCATTCTTATCACAAACAAACCAATGTGGCAGCCACATGTAATCTGAAATCCTGAGGTGGTCCCCACTAAAGGGGAATCTTTGCTTCAATGAGCCAATAATGGCCAACACTAGAATATTAAAGCAATCTTTTGAATTATGAACAGGAAATAATTGGCCATTTGGGAGAGCCCATGAATATTTTATGACAAGGGAGGGGAAATGTTGCTGTAAATATACAATTTATGAATGGTTCATACACAAGCTATCAATAATCAGTATATGTTAACATAGGCCTACATATACTACTCATCATATCTTAAACATGAAGAGCTATAAATTCACTATGGATATGAACAGACTTTAAAACATGGGTTACAAAGAATCATGCACATATTTATAAGGTCCAGTTTATTCCTTCTTATTATTTAGTAATCAATTTTTTAAGCAGTAGGAAATGGGAAAAATCAAGGTATAGAAAATTGATCAAAAGGTACACTGTGACAGAATTGATGAAATTTGGATAAACAAGCATCTTATCAAAGATCTGTAAATACAGTGATCATATCCTCTATGCAGTCCATTGTACTCTTTAGCAAAGTAGACACTAGACATTTGGGCAAGAAATATCAAATTTTTATGCCTTTTCCAGCTGGAATTGCTGAAATATTTAACATGAAGGCACCACCCTAAAAGGCAGTCAATTAATAGATGTTGTTATCCTTTATATTCAGCAGTTTCAATATCCACATCTTGAGTTTATCCACAAGTCCTACAACTGTGTTACACTCTTGATGCTCACAGATGCACAACACCATGGGGTTGAGAGAAGAAAACCCCCAGGCCCCAAAGCCTAAAGGCCCATCATGTCTAAACCAGGAAATGAAAATATTTAGTGGTTCCGATGCCCACACATCATAGTGTGGTAAGCCATACATGTGCACACCAAAATGAAGAGGGGTTATGTATTGACCAATGCAACAACATATAAAGGAAGGTACAAGGAATCAGTTATCATGTTGACAAAGTCTATTGAGTGATATAGTATAA
>KN888760.1:14258-27147 GCA_000934455.1 Apostichopus parvimensis | reverse complement strand
TTTACCTGCGTTTGGCCGAGCAAGTCTCCTCTTGCGAGGAATGTACTGGAAGGGATGAGTGGTACTCATTAAAGTTGTGTGCTACAAGGAAGCAAAAACAAAAATCATACATTTCTTCAAAAAAGAGAGAGTGGTTTACATCCACATGTACTGTGCATTCCTCAAAAGGAGACAGTGATTTACATATGTATTCTGCATTCCTCAAAGAGACAATGATTTACGTTATCGGTGGATAGGTCTGCGCTTTATATTAACCCTTAATACATATCATATATGCGTGTTCTCTTGGATATCACTGGTATAGACTGCATACCTTATATATGATAAGTGTTGATACCTGTCTTAGAATGTAGTTAGTCTTAACCATCAATAAGAATTACATTTAATTGCAAAAAAAAACCAAATACCAAACCACATCAATTTACGAGGAGAAAGACGTTACCGTTGAAACAAAATCAGTCATAACTTCAGACTGTAACATTTTTGTTTTACTTTGCCGCTTAATCAGATTTAACATGAAGGGGATACACTAACGCTATATTCTAATTAGACTATATCTGTTTCACAACTTTTGTATATAAATCTCCCTCAAACAGTTGTTTGAATATACAACTCTGAATCAATACAAACAGATGCTTGAACGAAAATGTCATTAATTAATCAGTCTTAAAAAAAACCAGGGTCGTAGTGATCAATTATTTTAAAAGTTACAAGACGCATCCTAATGACGTGGTCACTATGACAAGAGTTCAGTAAGTAATGTACATGTTGTTCAAGCCACATGGTACTTGTAAGCTACCGTTGCTTCTTGATTCGACTTTTGAAAATTAGTTTGTTGCGCCCGTATTTAAAATACTAAAGAATTTTGATCGACACTAGGACAAAACCTTCGAAATGTAATAGGATAAGTGAAATAGCGCCCTCTCCATTGAATTGCCGGGCAACAGTGTTAATTGTTATTTGGGTTAAAGTGACAGTATATCTAACGACAAATGAGTACTACTAACGTCTTGAGCAAAACTGATGTTAAAGAAAACGCTTTCCATAGTGCTTTATAATATCGCTATCGTTTGCTTCCTATTCTGCCTATGATTTTTTACGTCATTTGCTGTGACAGATATTAAAATATGTAAAATTAGATTACACCGCACCCATAACTTTATTTCACAGATCCAATTAATTAATCGTCATAAGGATGAGGAATTATTTAATGACTTACATTTTCACAAGCCGGGAGAATTCTTTCTCCTTGTGAATCATCCTCCGGCGAGGCTGGGACTGAAAACAAAATGTTGACAATGTTTATTTAGAGGCATTTCTCTATATTATTGTGGTTTCTCCTCAAATTCTTGACTGTTTCTGTCAGTGCTGATTACAAAGTTGGATAATATTTCACAGTTTCATCCCTACCCCCCCCCACCCTTCCGTCCCCTTCCCTCTCCCCAACAAAAGAAAAATTTTACACATTTTATTTTTCTCTTGTACTTACCAATGCCTTCAGCCCTTGTGCTTTTATTTTTATTACATCCGAATCTCGTCGGCCTTTGAGATGGGGCTGGTGGAAGAGGATAATGGTGTTGCATGGAGGATATGGGTAAAATGCTCCTTCCGCCAGGAATCTGCGAAATTATAGTCTTGACTTTGCAAACAGGCTGAAAAGAAAGAATTAAGAAAGCTAGACATTCTGTATATCTAGGAGGCAAGCATAACATATTTTCTGAAAAAGCAACATATATTTGACAATTCGGGAAGGGCCTATCGCCCTCCCTGGTTTATACCACTCCAACCCCCCCCCCCCCCTCCCCCACCCCGGGGGCTACGTCGTTGATGTGTTATAAAGAATTTAAGTTGATGTTGATCTACCTCATTGCATAATCTTCTAAGATGGCTGAGATGACACGGATGTGGATTGTTCTTCCGGTTGTCAGAGGTCGGTTTCTTTTGTCTTAAGACAATTGGTTTGACCGTGTAGTTCTCCTGGTAGTCACTGCGCCCTCTACTGGAGAACAATCCCTTCGTAGACGCTAAAACTCTATAGTGAGAGAAATAGACATAAGTGACCAAAGAAATAGGTTTTAAATATGTAAACAAATACTAAAATGATATATATTTAAGACAAAGCTACATGACATATATAGCTACGAATATATATATTAACTATAAGGTTAACGTCAAACAGGTGTATTAAAAAAAAATGAAAATTATAGAGTAAACAATAAATAAAACAAAGGACAAAAAGAAATCAAGAGCATTTGACTTAAATGAAGCAAAATATTTGAAACTGAATGTTTTTGAAGAAAGCCAAAAAAAATTTAAAAAAAACAAATTTCAAGATCTAACAATCAACTTTCTACATATAAGATATAATAACAGTCTAAATCAAACACACGCACGGTATTCTTCCGGTTGCGTGTTACCTTCGACGAAAGCAATTAACTTAAAACTCAGAATCAAAACGTATTTGTTGTAAATGATCCAAACGAACGGAAATGAACAGATAATAAAAAACAATTGTTGCCCAAAATGTGCCTACAAGAAACACATTGATATCACGATACAAAATATTCGAACGTTACTTTTTTTTCTTCTTTTCTTTTTTTCTGAGAAGAAACTATTTTATTTCAAGAATAACAAATTAACTACAGAAAAAAAACGATATATTAAGACAGGAATATTCCGCTTGCTTCGTTTTACGAATTACCTTGATTTGAAGTCGGCTAACTTAACACTGGTATAGGTCTTAGACATGACACAATCTAAAGAAACTAAAATAAAGAGGGGGGGGGGGGGAGCAGCAAGTGCAAGTAATTCCAGAATGATGACCCGATATCGACTTTTCGCTGGATGTGATATATCCATACAAATAAACCTGGTTTGCACAGTGCATGTATTATCACATTAGATGACGTTAGACGGTGATTATAAAACATGGCCGTTATGTTAAACCAGAAAATAATTCACGTAAAAACCCTGCAGTAGTCTAACATTTCATTGCTTGATGTTCCAGGTTTTACATTCATCATGTTGGCGACCCTGCAGGGGTGGATGTTGTGGCCTGGGAAAAAGGGGGGGAGGTGGAGGGATCATTCTAGATCCCTTTTGACAAAGGTTGGTATCCATTAGGGGGATTACTTTTCAAAAAGGTGTTATATTTTGCAACGTTTGAAGTAATTTATGTTCAACATTTTTCACTTTTTTCCCACAAACAAATCCGCAATTTGTTTCTCCGACCATCATTTATTGGCAACCATCCAAAATACTTTTTGACCCTATAAAATAGGGTCGCGTCCCCCAGTTTGAATACCAGGACCGTATAAGATAGAGAATTAATAAATTACTTCCCTGCCTAAATGTAACACGGCGATACATTATTATCATTTTTTGTCTTTTATTTTTTTCATTGGACACATTTATTGCTTCTCCTATACTATCAAATATTTCGCGATAGTCCAAAATACATTGTCGACCATATAAAACAAAGGGTCGTGACCCCATTATTAGACATGTGACTACTTTCAATTACGAAAACAAAAAGACAAAATCGTCACACAGAAACAAGGAATGAAATCAACAAAGAAGAACAAAACAAAATCGTCGACACTGAAGCTACTTTTTGAATCAAATAAAAATATATCAAGATCCTTATCTATTTGAAAGAATAATAAAGAAAGAAATATATATATATATATATACATAAATATACATAAGTTAATACACGGATATGTATCCTTCGGCGTTTACGGTTCACCTTGAAGAAAAGCTTTTAACTGATTAAACGAAGGGAAATGAATAAAAAATGTAGAGATTATTCCAAAGTAATATCCTCCGATAGAATTTTCCCAAAAGCTTCACGAATTACTCCCGCACAATATACACATTTCGCTGTATAATCTCAGACGGTGGTAAACATGAACGGTTTCTTTATTTTATTGTGCTTTCTATTTTCTAGAAATTTTAATCGCTTGTTATACGAGACTTTTTTATCATTTGTTACCTCATTGTTCTGTCATAGCATCCTAGTCATAGTCTGTCAGTGAGCAGATCTGCAAGCCGGTCTGTGTGTGCGTGTGTTTGTGTCACTGCGAACCCTTGTGTGCCATTTATTACTGTAGCTCATTTTTATTATACCAACTAAACTCCACTACAAGCTAACCAATCACATGATTACGAGACTATTAAACTGGGGAGACTTTACTTGCTACAACAAAGAAAATAAAAGAACGAATGAATGAATTTAACTTTTATGGATTAAGCTTCTTTTTTGCGCAAGTAAGCGGGGAAGTAGGGGTTGACTCAGTACGAGCAAGAATCAAAGAAAGAAGTTGATAAAAAGATGGAAGTGTTGTATGTATATATGTATGTATTTTAGATCATCCTGCAAGCAGGAACTCGCGAAGAAGCCTCATTGGCTTAACAAAGCCGCAAGCCGACCGAAGTCAGTCTCTTACATTCATATTTAACGTCCATGATTATGAATTGTCAACAACTCTGTAACTGGACGACATACATTAATCTTGGAGTGACTCGAACCTGGGACCTTATGATTTAACCACTGAGCTAACACTCCATCGTTAACCTAGTCTGAACATATCTTGAAACCAACGACAGAATTTGTTTACGTGAAAATAAGTGCAAACTCATGAGAAGGGGATTTATCACCTCCTCCCCCCCCCCCACCACCCCTCCCTTCATCGCCATAGACTAAATGTATGGGAATTTCAGCACCCACTGTCAACAGAATATTACACACACAAAAATCCTGTATTTGCGGTAGAAACTTAGCTGTCAAAATTCGTTAACATTCGTTCCATTAAAAGCACCACTTAGCATGTAACCCCCCCCCCCCCCACTCCAACTTTACCAACCATTTTCAAAGATGGAGGCCCACCCCTTCTCTTGTGCCCCTCACATCGACGACATAACATCTTGCAAACTATAACCTAACACTGCTATACAGATCAATACCGGTATGAGATTTCAAAAAGTTGTTCCGGTTATTTGAAGCTTAAGCATAAAATAAAGGCTAATTACGTTCTTACGTAAATACGTAGTTGCCTATCGATGTTTGTTATACAACAGAAAAGACCTTTATGCAAATCATTAGAATTATGATCTATGAAGGGATTCCCTTCGTAAGGTTTTACCTTTCTTTGGTGCGAAGGAAATCTTCTAAGGGATTTGGGTTTAAGGATTCCGTAGCCATGGCGTCTTGGAGCTGTTTAACCTTGTGGACTAACACAACTCACGGCTTCTCTAACTATGGCATTAACAACGTTATTGTAAACACCGACCCTCTATTGCCATGTGAACGCAACGTCGTCACAATACACAATACGCAAATAAGATATTGTCTCACGCGACACGCCCATATAATATTGAAATGAGTTGTGTTCATGGATCTCTTTAAGCGTCTTGTGCGCTGTAAAATAAGTTTCATAACTTTAAAGTAAGGTCACATTGCATCGCAAGCGACAATGATGTAACGCATGTCACGCAAGCCTAGTTGAGCGCAGCGCCTGTCCTAAAGTGAGCGCATGCATGGTGCGGTAACACGCGGGGACCGTTTTTTTTTAATGCGTCACAATCATGTAATACAATGTTCTGTTGTATTGCGTAATGATTTTGTATAGCGCCTTCGACACTGTGTCACAGCTTTCGTATTGCGAAGAGAAGTGTGTGTTTCGTATTCGACCGGTTCTTTTCAATAGTACCGTGCAGTGTTTACAACGCAGTCGGCCGGCGCATAGCATAGTATATCGAAAAATATAAATTCCACGCGTTGCCAGTGTACCTATCTATGGGTAAAAGCATCGGCGTATACATAAACTGGACCAACTATAAGTCAATGGCGAAGACGCGCAAAAATACGTTCCAACCACGGAGGGTCATGTGACGTGGTCCCTTGTAGCACTCAACTCTTATAGTACTCCTTGAAATTATATTCTACAATGTCATGATCTCTCATAGCTACGACATTACTTGTGAAGCTATACGAACAATGTAATCTAGCTAAGTGGTACATTTTTCCAATGTTTACCGCAATTTTTAAATCCAAATTGTTATTTTGAGTCTTTTCTGAACGCACGTAGCTTATCAGGACTGTGCACAAATTTACTTAGACACAGAAGCAGACGACAGGATTCGTTGCTCCCTAGCAACACAAGGATCCTTGCCGTTCCTACACGTAAACAAGAGCGTACGACCGACGTAAGGAATTTGTAAGACTATGCCAGTAGATGTTCGAATAGCAGCCAGAGTCCATACAGATCAAGCTATTCTATGAGACGGAAAGTAACTCTAAACAACGTTATCATCCAAACCTAAGCAACTGTTCTCAAATTTACCGTAAATGACGCGATATAGTGGTATTCTGTTTTCTACGGAACGCTTATCTCTTCGAACTGACAAAGGATTAATAATATGTAGGTAGCACCTGCATGGGAGCACGTCACATGACCCTCCCTGGTTGGTACGTTTACGTACTGTGGATTGATCCCTCCAGGTCATCTTAAGTTCGATGGATTCTAACATATAACGCACTCTGCAAGAAGCCAAGATTAAATCACTACTGCCTGATATCATTAGCATGCACTGGTATCCTTCACGTCACATAGGCAATTCAGCGAATAGACTTCTTTTTATAAAATTATGTTTGGCAATGTCGGAGAGTTTATTTACGTTAAATCGCCCCAAATCCTGCAGTCGCTGTTTTGTTTAAACAAACAAGACCATAGTTAAATACTCGTCAATTTCCGAGAATTAAGCTTAGTGTTTGCCTACAAATACTGTGCTCACGGCTGTGTAAACTCGTGTGAAATTACGGGTTCTCCTTAGGCCTTACGGCAGAGTCTGTTGCTTAGTAACGCATTCTGTTGAATGTATCTATACAAACACGTGGAACGCCAAGCTAGACATATAGAATATATTTGTCGTCAGTATTTGTGATTCAAGAATGACGTCATCAAAGGCATAACATGGCTGACATGATGGAACATTTTTTTCTTTCCCATTTCTTGCATTTTTTCGTTCGTTCCTTCTCAATTTGGTTTCCCTCCGTTTTGGCTGGACTTAAAAAGTAAAGCTTTTGTCGGGAAAATAATCTTCCCTTTAAAGTTAGTATCGCGAGATAGTGACAAATTCAACACACAGTGTAGATTTAAAACCAAATTGGTTGCTAGGTTACGGTTTCAAATATAGAGTCTCCTTTCACATAGTATCCATGGCATACACAGTGCATCCTTTGCAATCCTTTTGTAGATTGCTTACGGAGTAGGCTCATGACATGACATCACATAACATGACATGACATGACATGACATAACATTACTTAACATAATATAAGAAAACATAACATAACATTACATGACATGTTATGTGATGTCATGATATGATATGATATGTTATGTAATGTCATGTCCTGTCGTGACATGACATGACATGACATTACATAACATCACATAACATAACATCACATCACATCACATCACATCACATAACATAACATAACATCTCATAACAATATACATAATGTTTGGTTTCCGTTTTTTTTTGTGATGTTTACTTCATTCTGTTTATTATTTTGAGTTATATTTTTCTCTCATAATAGTTGGTGATATGCAGTACTCACTATACAGTGCATACTGTGCATTCGGTTCTAAGTTTGGTATTTTCATCCAAGAAGTCATAAGACCAACGATCGCCACCCTTGAATGTTACACACAAACACTTGTTACCTCGAGTAGCCGACGGTCAACTAAGGCAGGCCGTTAGCGACAAAACACTCATTATTTCAATTCACTCATTCTATACAGTCAAGTATATCAGCACTGTTCGACTCCTCCCAAGTGATCTCCAGGTAACATTAATTCTGACCTCTTTCTTTATTTCGCTCTCTCTCTCTCTTTCTGTTTTGAAGTTGCGCCATCATCCCTCTACGTCACTTTTACGTCGCAATTAAAACGCTGTTCGACCGTATGGCATGCATATACACAGAACACCAAAACAATTTGACGCTGTTTTCTGGAGGTGGCTGCAGTGTAAATGCGACAGATGCCATTAGTCAAAATCGAGTAGTCATTCGACGAAGCCATATGAGTGTTGTGTATAGCTTCGCGTTATATGATGGACAATTTGCTTGTTATTATTAATGCTTGGAAGACTACAGGTTTTCTTCCGTGTTTTATCAACTTGTAGATTCTTCTTCTTCTTGTCTCTGTTTTTTTTTTTTTTTTGGTTGCTGAGAGAATTTGTAACACTGCAAGAACAAAATGCTCACGAAATGTCAACGAGGATTTGTAATAGGTTGTTTTTCTCACGCATTGTAAATTTACGTTTGATATAGTGAAAGCTTTCTACTTCTTTCTCGATCTCTCTATCACTCTGTATATGTGACAAGCAGCTTATAGAGGCAACCATAAGAGTAGAGCTTGACCGTGGGAACAAACGGAAAAAGAAGAGTCGAAGTATATCGCAGATATCGAAAACATTAAAGAAAACTACTGAAAAATATAACATAAATCAAGAAAAATGGGGAACGGTGTATCGTATGACAAGGCTATAACCATACACCTGTCGGTGAGTGGATCCAAACAAAAGGTAAGATTTATTGATTCATATTTCGACTAATATTATACAAAATTTGTACTGACTTTCATCACTGAGGGTAAACGCGGATTGATTCTAAATTCATTTCTAAATCTTTCCGTTTCTAAATGTCCGTCCGAATTATGTGAAACGTATTCTACTAAAAATTAGTAATTAAGAAATCTATATTCATTTTTTCTCGGGTCAGTTTCTTGATTTCGTGATTTTTTTGTTAGTATTTTTAATTTTTGCCTATAGAAACTTAGTCAGAACAGTTGTATAGACTCAGCAGATTTCAGATTGCGCGACGGTATATATAGCCTAAAAAGTAATATTTAAAAAAATTGCAAGAAAGTCGTAGGGCTGAAATTTATACACTAGTCAACAAACAGTCATATTGTTATTGATGAAAACTTTGAGATATTTTAAACCTCCGGTATAAAGGATAGGATGCTTAATTAACCCTCACACTTAAAACTTAGGGTACTTTGCAACACTTACTAGGAAGGTCCTCGTGAAATTCAAATTAGGTAAATTTTAGAGTTGTCATGAAAGGGTAATAGTATAGCAAATCATGAACATGTGAGTATCTGAATAGTAAAGGGATCCACCCGATACACATACAGAAATATTTAAATTTTGTACCGTAGTAAGAACTGGTTGGTGTTATAAATCGGTAGTATGTGCTATTAGGATTACAGTCAGAACTGAGGATATGCATGTGATCCAACAAATCCAGTTGTCAGCTCAGTCCAGTTTATTTACTGTGGTACAAAGATTAAAGATATACAGTAGTTACTGTAATCTCTGTGTGAATCGGTTGAGAGATCAGATATAGGTCCATACCCGACACATATTTCATTCTGTCGGTTTGATTTATGGTGCAGTTTTTGTATGGGTAAGGTTTGCACAATGCATGAGAGGAAGACTATTCCTCTCATGTCGGAGAAATAACTTGATGGACTTGGCTGTTGACAATACATTAAAATATAATATGTTTAAACATGTCAACAATATATGCTCTTTAATCAACCTTTCTGTCAAACATCTTTTCCACCTTCACCACCCCCCCCCCCCCACTCATGTGACATATACATACAAACATTTACACAATCAACGAAAGTTATTTAACACGAAAAACTATTTCAACCCCATCGGGTTGTAATACTCTTAGTAATAATAATAACAATAATTGAAAACCCAATAGATTAGACCACAACTGCCAATATCTCTCCCAAATATGTACCTTCATATTCTGCTTAAAAATATAAATTTAAGTTTATAATAATAAGTTTACAATAATATTTTAAACTGAAATTGTTGTTGTTGTTGTTGTCTATATCTGTTCGTGTTTTGTTTGATCAGATTCGTAAGTAGGAGTCTCTGAACAACACTTAATGAAGCATTAATTGTATCCAACTCCAAAGTATATTTGCCTTATTTGCATAATGACAAGTTTATCCATTGGCTATTGTTACTTCCACCTGAGAGGATCGAACAGATAAGGCATGGCAGAGCAAATAGATTTCGATGTCGAACATTAGCAACGTAAATGGTCGTTAGGTATCTCCAATTTATCGCAACTGTGTGTTTGTTAGCCACTAGAAAAGACTTCCAAGTAAACAACGTGTTGACACAAGTTCATTGAAATCATTAGGTTACAGATGCTAGTCTGTAATTGGTTGGTATAGCCTATCCTAGTACAGGCTTATACGTATAGGTATGACTTGATATTCTTGCCCAAAATATGGAAATTACGGAAAACTCGATCTAACTTGTGAAAGGTTTAGCAAGATGTGGATAACAGGGTCAGATAGGGTTAGATAGCGTAATATATTCCTGTTACGTATGTTCATATATTTGATTCTCTAATGACGTCATTGGTTCGATCGGTATTTTTTTTTTTCGGTTTTAGTCAAATGTATGATTGACTGTGTCATTCTATAGAACGATTAAGGTTCTCCATATCGTTACTTTATCCTTCAATGCATAAACCAACGTTATTTAATAAATTTAAAAAAGAAAAAGTCGTTTGCAGTAGTCTTGTTAAATCTGCAGAGCTTTTCCAGACATCGATTGAGTGATAAAATTGATAAATGAGAAAATCAAGCAGGAGAGCGTTAAGTTTGCAACATTAAAGTATAACTTTATCGACCATTTTATGCAATGTAAGAATAAAGAGACATCTCCATTCACAAATCCAAGTGTGTGTTGTAACACAATGAAAAATATCAAACGTTGTATAAGGAATGTAGCTGCCTGTAGATAAAGACATATAGATCTAGTTGTAGAGTTAGATATAGATATAAATGGAGATGAAGGTGTAGGTATAGGGAAGGAGGTGTATATGTCGGCGGATGTGGGTATGTAAAGTTACATGTACATAGAGATTTCAGATGTAGATATAGATGTAAATGCAAGTGGAAGGTGATATGTACACATTATGCAAACTTAAGTAGGTTTATATACAGGTGTAGGTATACATGTACATACAACATATGTTGTAGGTTGAGATATTGGTTCATTTGATGATTGTGGGTGAAGATGGTAATAATGAACACTGCCAACACAATTAGATAAAATTAGATTAACATGTACCTGTATATGTAGATGAAGGTGTAAATATAGATGTAGGTGTAGATGAAGGTGTAAGCGTAGGTGTAGATGAATTTGTTGGTGTAGATTCAGGTGTAAGGGTAGGTGCTGATGAAGGTGTAAGTGTAGATGAAGGTGTAGATGAAGGTAAAAATGTATATGTAGATGAATATATAGATTTTTATTTATATTTAGATATAGATAACAGTGAGCATGGACATACATACAAACATACAGACGTAGACATACATGTGGATGTAGAGATAAATGTCGATATACACACGAACATCTCATATCTTCCCCCATCACGTATAAGCGCTGCCGTTGTTAAACACAATCTTACTGTATGGGTCTATAGTGTGATCCATTGAACACCGTTATCTTGTAACAATTTCTGCGATTAGTAGTATAAGGCTGATTTTATTTACATTGATATTATTGACATATTATAACCTTGTATGCTATTAACAAACTCTTATTGATGTTTTCATTGGACGTTATAAGTATAGTTTTTCGAATTTTGATGCATACAAAACTCGTTCAAGAATGTAAGCAGTGTAAACAAGGGAAATGTATATTTTCTTACTTGACTCTTAAATCAATATTCAATTATCGTTATCGTTATCGTTAAGACATGGCTCAAAGCTACTGACTTACCAATGAGAAGTATTATATATAATATGAACTTGCTATATCATGAACGCTTTATCAAAGATTTGTATAAAATCTTATCTGTCACATACTGTCGTATCTATATAGACTTATTTTGTGTTTTGGTCAGAATATGGGACTCTTAATAACGTACGTTTCGCAGTATAACATGTAGGGTTTATTTCCCCTATAAAATCGTCTCAATCGTGTTGGTAAATGAACTTGTGACATTTTTAATGAGATGCAATCACTAGGGGTGGTAAAACAATGCATGCAAGACGTCGCATATGACAGAGACGTGCGTATACAATGAAAGTGCCTTATGTTGATGGCGATGTTATCTCATATTTGGTATGTGCTTTCTCTTTGTGTTACAATTGGCGTATATATTAAATCGGGTAATTTGAGCCGCTCGACATTATAGGTTGTTTTGTGTTACTTGTTGTAAAAACCCACGCAGATAGATCATCTGAAATGATATTATAGCCTGTTGCATGTTCGAATATTGCAGTTACATTTTGATAAGGTCTAAACATGAGTTACGACGCAATCATTTACACACAAGGGAGCAGCCACAATATATATACAGTGATTGGTACCTTCTTTTATTATTAAAATTATGGGAGGGGGGGGGGCCCTCGTTTCTTTCGAATGAAATCTTAGACATGTTTGCCATAATAATTCTTATATTACGGTATAAAGCCGAGTGATTATGGGATATGGGCTTCTCGCGCCAACGTGACACTCCAAGATTCAAGACCTTCGTTGTCCCTAGCAACCGCATGCTTTACGAAATCGAGGATCATATTTGCAGAAACGAACACGAAAGGAAATGAAAGGAGGGAAAACGAAGCCAAGAGAGAAACCATAATTGTTAATTATATTTTTAATGAGGCAGTGTGCGTTATGTAAAGCATTGTATGTCTGCGGCACTTCACTGCTCTAAAATGATAAACTGATGTAAAACCTATGTGATGAACTTATATGATTTGCATAATGATTCTATACCAAACAGGGTAAAGAATGTTCTTATCAATTTCAAATAGATAATCAATAGATA
>KN888759.1:24293-45586 GCA_000934455.1 Apostichopus parvimensis | reverse complement strand
ATTACTTTTGTGATTTAGTGTGTAAGTCAAAGGGCTTTTAATGGGCGTATGCTACCTTAGAGTAGTAGCGACTCCACTTTGGAGTAGTAGCACCTTCCGTTTAGGGTAGTAGCGACACTAATTTACAGTAGCATCGCCGCCTGTGGTAGTAGTAGCATCGCCTATTTAGAGTAGTAGCGCCACCTTTATACAGCAGTATCGTCACTTAGGATTAGTAGCACCTCCTGTTTAGAGTAGTAGCACCTCCTGTTTAGAGTAGTAGCACCTCCTGTTTAGAGTAGTAGCACCTCCTGTTTAGAGTAGTAGCACCTCCTAATAAGAGTAGTAGCACCCCTGTTTATGGTAGTAGCACCTTCGTTTAGGGTAGTATAGCACCTCCTGTTTAGAGTAGTAGCGACACCTGTAGTCCTTTTGGCGTTCCATAGTGACCTGCCCATTCTTTGAAACCCAACTACAGCTAAACCATACGTCACAAACATTTCAACATGTACAGCCCAGCGCATGTGTACGTTGATCTCCCGCCGAACCTAAATATTGGTAAATATCAATAATTTAGTTCTTCATCGTAACCATGATAACTTTATAATTAGACAATTTATGAGACATTATTATAAATGAGCCAATTTATGATTAAAAATTGAAAATAACGACATAACTTGTAATATTTCTCTTGATTAAACGCAGCAAAACAATAAATTTGCAATACCAATGTAATTGGAATATCGTCAATAAGTGATCAACGAACGAAATCATCTATCGAACTAATGACGTATTTCTGAGTCAGGGATAGTCAGAAACGTCAAAAGCTTCTGCGAAACATCCAACCGGTATTGTGTTGAAATAGCTCAACGCCTCTCTAAAAGAAGCAACCTTATACCCACCGTGTTCACCGAAGGGTAAGTAAAAGACTTATTTTTACCTATCCTCTCATTTGTTCCGCAATAAGCTTAATAAAAACGAGAAAATATCATTCATTCCGCCTTGTCTTGCCTTCACGCCTAATGTTAGATCAACGTTATACTTACAATACTTACTAACTTAGTAAGCCATTCAAGTTGACCAATGTTATTTGTTAGGCCTGTGTGCACAGAAGGCATGGCTTTACAGCCAGTGCAAATGTACGTGATGCGTTGTGTTCTTCTTAGCGCAGACTATCTAATCTACATTTATTGAGGAAGTTAGTTCTATACCATAGCCTAAACTACCAATACCGGTAAGTCTTATGTAGAATGGGGCATCATGTATGATGTAGCATGTGAGGTGTTCAACATCCTAATCATGCAGGGACAGGACCTTGTGTTACTGTTATGACACAGAAAATATGACATGCTTTGAATACTTTGTATTGAGGCCAGCCTAGGGCACACTTAAGTTATGATAGGCCTAAGCCTAGGATATTTCACCAAATATCTTTTAGCCCACTATATAGCCTTATGCCTATGTTTATTGATATTTCACATGTGTTGGTACAAATGTAAGTGCTGTTACCCACTGATGTGGTAAAAACTTTCATTATGGCCCACATCAATCAATGGCCTAAAGCCTAAGGAGTAAGGTATAGTACTTCGTAGCAATGGGTGATTACAGTCGTGGACGGAACTGAATATTTTAATTTAGGCCTATAGGAGCACTTTCACCATACTGTATTTTCAAGTTCTATATAGGCCTAGTTACAGTCCCAGAGTCATTTGTCAGTGAAACCTATAGTTACATTTGATTGTAACTAGGCCTAAAAGGTTTATTCTGCAATTTCTATATAGGGCATGTGCATCGGAGACTTGTGGCAACTCTTTGTACACACAAAGTACTGCATGCAATATTTTGGTGGTAAATTACATTGAACGTTGTATTAAACTTACAAACTATGTGGTTAATATGCAACATTGATATGAACTAGTGGTGAATTGGCCTACCGGTGTACCAGCTTGTTTGACTGAGGGGCCTCAGTGCTGCCAAGTTGGAGTACGAAAGTTGCTACTTGCAAGAGATGGTAGTTTGCCCATTGTTTCAGGTACTATTATTTGAACAGAAGAATAACTCAAGTATTTCTTTTTGTTTTCAGTTTTTACATCAATATGTCAGCCAAAGAACATCAGAGACTTTTCAAAAATGCAGCCCTTAACCCAGAAGAATTAAGGAGGAGGAGGGAGGAAACAGGAATCCAACTGAGGAAACAAAAGAGAGAGGAACAGGTTAGATTATATTTCTTACTCAACGCAGCAAACCGGTGTTTATGTCCATCAGTCCAATTCTCAAAGTTTTTGAATCCAATGGAATCTCATATGTGGCATGTAAATGCCTCGTAATAACTTTTTAGTTGTTAGTGTTTATGGTGAAGGTCATAGGTCATGTTTAAGTTTGCAATGGTCAAAGTGAATACACCTTGTTAACTT
Source organism: Apostichopus parvimensis (assembly GCA_000934455.1). Lineage (NCBI taxonomy): Eukaryota > Metazoa > Echinodermata > Holothuroidea > Aspidochirotida > Stichopodidae > Apostichopus > Apostichopus parvimensis. The sequence continues at coordinate 43,193 of KN888759.1, read as the reverse complement.
GGTTTAAAATCTTAAATTTAAGATTCACAATTTCATGTTCTTTTGTTGCTTCCTTTTTTTTGCCTCACTCTTCCTTTCTTGCAGGGAAGTGTTCTACTTTTTTGTGCCCCGAGGCTTTCTGGTACACTTTCTTTCACAATTATGCTGTATATTTCACTTATTCAATTATATGTGTGTATCGTATAATTTGGGGGGAAATGAAATATCCATTTAATGTCTTTTTTGGTATGTTTACAGTTCCTTTTTTGTGGTTGTCGAAAGTCATTGGAGTTTGTCAGTGGTCAAAAACTAAACTTGTAGACGAGATAATGTAATAATTTAGCTTCAGTGCCACTTGAATGCCCCTTAGTCATTACTGTTCTCCTTGGGTGGACATGTTTTGGTCATCTTGAGTTCAGTTTATGAAGGGGCAAACTATACAGTACTTAACAATAAGTCTACAGTAATATTGCCACTTAACGATTATCTGCACGTAGCTATTTTGTTTGAAAACCGAGTTGTTATTTTCTTCCTTAGCTTTTTAAAAGGAGAAATGTTGATCTACCAATTGACAGTGAACATGACATGGGAATGCCAGACAACTTTATGGCCACCCAGACACAGGTATGATAATTTCATTTCACCTTTGACCTTTTCATCTGTTGCATCATTCTCGGTTATTTTGTTGCGTTTTAAGGGCTTTGGGCTTCTTGGTTTTTGGACCTTTTGTTGGGGGTTTTTCCCAACCGGTTAGGGTTTTTGGAATTTTTTTTGGATTGTTCCGGGGCCATCGTTTTTTTGGCATTTTTTTGCCGTTTTGAAGTTCTTCTTTTTTTGGTTGCCTTTCTGGGGTTGTTTTTTTTTTTTTTCCTTATTTTCATGTAGTGTTACATCTTTTGATTTCACAATATTATATATCCCTTTAACGTTTGGTCTGTTATCGACAACATTGTTCACCCATCCGACTTCCTTTCAGTGGGATCAGTTTTGGGCTTGAAGTGGTGCGTTTAACGTTACATCTCATTTACGTTACATAATCAACTTGGATGAAACCTATTATCTTCGCACTACAGATCATTCACATCCAATTGAATTTAAGCAGTTTGCACATGGAAAGTTGTTTTTTAAATAAATACCAATATTAATTGTACCATGATTTTGCATTTTCTAGTTTGTCACACAGGAAATGGTGGACATCATCAACAATGGAGACCAGTCACAACAACTACAAGCTACCCAACAATTTAGAAAACTTCTTTCAAAAGGTAAACATTAAAAAGTTAAGGTAATTTAAGTTTGGTGAGTATCTCTATTTCCAGCAATCATATGCACTGCCTGTGACGGTCTTCTATTGAAAGGCTGGATAAGCTACAAGAACAAGCTCACTTTTCTAGTCAAGAAGGAGAGTATGCTACTGTATTGCAACTGTAATGAACACTGTAGTGAACAAGTTGGTAGAAGAATAACAAATTGATAAATATTGAAAAATATTTGAAAAATATTGAAAAATAATTTCAAGGATCCCTAGGATTTTATTTCAGCAAACCATCAACTGATAAATTACTGGCAAATTATTAACAAATTTTGATAAAGTGTATTAATTATTGGCCATAATCAGGGTGCAAACCAGTGACCTTGAGAATATAAATTCATGCCAACTAGTACTTAGCCGTAGCGTGGTAGCTATCCATATTAAACTAATAATTACTGTTATCGTTTAAGTATCTGTTGCATAAACTGATTTATTTTTAGTTGCTTCATCATGTTACCCTTTGTCAGAATTTGAGTTGCTTTCCATTACTTTAACCATATGTCTGTTTTTTGCAAATTTCAGTGATCTGCTCATTGTTTTCAGTGCTAATTAATGTCATGTGAAACACTGCTAATTCATTGCTTAGTTTGGTCAAATTCCCAGAAGTTGATGTCCAATATTTTGTTTTGTCAATTGGAATACTTATGGTTCACTCTCTGGACAGTCGATTTAATCAAATTCTGATAAGATGGAATTCTTTTTTTCCCATTATTGGAATGGTCCTCACTTCATTGAAGCTCATTGTTATTTGTGTTCCTCTCCAGAGCCCAACCCACCTATCAACGAGGTCATTCAGACAGCCATTGTGCCAAAGTTTGTTGAATTTCTTAGTGCAGAGAATAGCACTCTACAGGTGAGTCTGCATGTGCAGTTGACTTATATAAACTTGTATATGTTCTATATAACATAATTCTACAGTTATCCCTGGGCTGGAATTATAGTAAAATGTCACTTATTTTACTGCCTTTTTTCATTATCCTGTATATAATATTGTAGTTTTGCATTTGTCACATCTTCATTTCTAACAGACATTATAAACTGATTGAATGTCTTCTGTTTCTAGTTTGAAGCTGCTTGGGTTTTAACAAATATCGCCTCAGGAACATCAGCCCAAACAAGGACAGTTATAGACACTGGAGCTGTACCCATCTTCATTAAACTGCTGCAATCACCATATGAAGATGTACAGGAACAGGTAAGTGGACTCAAAAGATGGGTGTAACAAGATGGAATTATAGATCTATGGCTATGATGTCATCATATGGGAGGCCGACTTCATAGAGCAGAAGGCTTTTAGAGGTGGTGGAATTGCAGAGAGAATTTCTTGAAAATGCTGGGACACCTGAATAGATATTTTGTTTGTGCCAGCATGTCAGTGGATACTCTGTTCAAAAGTGGGGTTATATATTACTAGATTTGATCTTTCAAAACCTGCCTAAAAAAACACATCCCAAAATAGTGCAAATCAATAGTATGGATAATTAGCACAAATTAATTGTAAATATGATAGAAATTGGCAGTAGAATTGTTGAAATGTGAAGATATGGTTTGATTGAGAAGACCTCGCCAAGAGCACATGTAATCATGGCTGTGAGGTTTTGAAGAATTTAGGTAACCTTCAATGATTGTACGACCCTTTGCAGGTCCCAGGTTCGTTGGTAACCTCTTGAGTCGACAATGTTGTTATAGTGATCTGCCATCCATCACATCCAACCTTTATGATAAGGGCGGTTTGTTTGTGTAAGGGTGTGGTCGGTTAAAGTGAATAAGTGGTTGCCACTCAGGTATACCTCAGGTAGCATATATGGGTTGAATTTCATTGGTATCGGTTTAAACATTAGTTCCTCGGGTGGTACTGGTAGTGGTATGTTATATTCACATTGTGCTACCCTATGATGGGGTTCAGTCCACAGGTATTTCTGCAGTGTTGGTTTATGTTACTTTTCATAGAAATATTATATTAAAATTACTGCAGCTTGAGTATAACCTTATAACAATATCTATGGGTGAACATGAAGAGTAAGGTGATGATTTGTTCAGAGATAGCACATCAGTGTAAAGTAGAAGGTTGTCTTTGTTTGGTTAAATTACAATCTTATTGTAAGAAATACTTGTATGTTTTTGAATATGTGTCTCACCAAAAACTCATGAATGTGCTTTAACAACTGTGAGTGTGAACTGATATTTTTCTACTTAACTTCTTGGTGTGTTCTACAATATCATAGTGTCAAAAAGGACAGCAGCTTGCAGAATCCCATGTTGAATCAATATGAAATAGTTTGAGTTACTCTTGCCTGACCAGCAGTACTGCAGTGCCTGTTGTGTGAAACTGCATAGCACAAAAGAGTGCCCCATGCAGCATGGCTGCAGCCCCCTCAGCATGCTGATGTTGATGCCAGTGTGTAGTTTGGCTTCCATCCTGATACCATCCACATGACCTACATCTCTCACATATGACATTGCTTTGATTCATCAATATAATTCCATAGTAATAGTTAATAACTATGATGGTATCACTCCTTTTCGTAGGCTGTTTGGGCTCTCGGTAATATTGCTGGTGACAGTCCTGAATGTCGTGATTATGTCCTTAAAGAAGGCATTCTTCTGCCCCTCCTATCGTAAGTAGTCTATTTCTCGGTTATAAATGTTTCTCATGATCAGACAACGATGTTTACCATCTTTGTTCGTAAGGACTGTTCCTGCTAGGGCATATAATGAAATGACTTATAATGACTTATAATGAAATGATTTATGACTTATATGACTTATATGATTTATGACTTAATGACTTATAATGAAATGATTTATAAAGCTGTGTCTGGGAAAAGACCCCCCACTCCCCTCTTCAAATGGTAATAGAAGAAATTACTGTAGAGATGTTACACACGTTGCTACCAATAAACTGTGCCCTAGGCTAATGCCTTTACTAGTAGCAATATTTGCTGTACTATTTCAAATTATTATTTTAAAAGGTCTGATATATTAAAAAGGTAGCAGGTCTTTGCAGGTTTTACAAACAGCAAAGATCCTTTTACAACTGATTTAATAGAGGGAAGGATGGTGTCAGTATAACTTCAACAACAGGACTTGTTTCTTCTGTATGAAGTAAATTCATCTTAGCTATAACCATAATCCACAAAATTTAGCCCATCTTTTATTGATAACATTATGTGTGTTTATTTGACATGCTTGAGGTGATAGTGGCAGGAAGTTTAGTTAAGAATAATATGAAAACATTAAGCTTCAGTTCTGATGGAGTAATTAATTAATTAATTGCTCATCCTTTTCAGGTTGCTTACTAATGCTGTCCGTATGTCTATGGTGAGGAATGCAGTTTGGGCTCTATCAAACCTCTGTAGAGGCAAAAGTCCACCACCAGAATTTAAAGAAGTAAGTAGAGGTTCAAGAGGGATTCATAAACAAGGAACAGCAGGGCTCATTTTTCAGGAAATTTTAAGGTTGTCCTACGGACAACCTTGCCTTCATATTTGGTTGTCCGAATGATTTTTTGGTTGTCCAATGAAAGCACCAGAAAATGCTACTGGAGTTGCCTGACGTGGTACATCGCACACATCGTGTGCATTTAAGTTACTATATATATGCCCAGGGACTATTATGTTAGTCACGTACGTCCTGTGATTTTCCGACACTCTATCATATATATTATTATTACGGCATGATACTTAAATGGTAAGAGAACATAGTTGCAAATCATTGGTTTTCTTTTTGATTCCTTCTATAAGGTGTCTCCTTGTCTACCAGTGCTTGCACGTCTCCTCTTCAGTGGGGACCCCGATGTCCTAGCCGATGCTTGCTGGGCCCTTTCATATCTCTCCGATGGACCCAATGAGAAGATTCAGGCTGTAATTGACAGCGGTGTCTGTCGACGGCTAGTAGAGCTTCTCGTGTAAGTAGCGAGTTAGATTCACAAGGAGTAGTGGGAGATGGAATCAGTTAAAGGAGGGTGTGGGATACCCTCTGAAATACTAGTCTTAATGAGCAAAGTGTGTGTCAAATTTCCCCTTTGCTTCTGCAATCTGTCATCCTGGCCTTATAATTTTTATCCTCAAAAAGGTAACTGGCAGTGATAAACCAACCCTATACCCCCTCCCCCCTGCTTACTGTTTTCAGCTAATGCTCAGTACCAATAAACTTTTCATATTTGTTATCCAGGCATCCTGCTCAGAGTGTCGTGTCTGCTGCACTTAGAGCCGTTGGTAACACCGTAACCGGGGATGATGTACAGACCCAGGTAGGTTTCTGTCACCATTTCATACCCAAGTCTTTTTTGTGTCATATTATGGAATATTTGAATTCAGTTTGATAGAACCCTATTTTAAAGCCTGGAAAAATATTAACTTTAAAGTGACGTCATTACAAATTTTCACTACCTTAGTTATTTACTGCAGTAGTATCAGGAATTCACAGGTTTTGAAACCAGCAAGACACCGTTTGGTATCAGTAATTTATTTCTCACCTTCCAAACTTGTAGTTTTAATCAAGTTTTAAGATGACCATGCCTGATACCATTAATTGTATAATACTCTGAGAGCACAGTTGCTTAGCTGTATGTTGTTGCACACTGATGAAGATTGGACTGGGTAGGTTATGTTTAAAATAATATCCAATGCAATGAAAATTTGTAACGCCCTTCCATGCCTTTTCAGTCTTTTTTATTATTTATTCTTTATGTTTCTGTTAAGTCTTTTGATTACATTTTTTCGGCTCTTCCTTCAGGTGATACTTCATTGTAACGCCCTCCCATGCCTTCTCAGTCTTTTATTATGATTATTATTTATTCTTTGTGATAATATTCATTCCATATCACCGATAGCTTGTCTGCTAAGACTCTTTATTACATTTTTTCGGTTCTTCCTTCAGGTGATACTTCATTGTAACGCCCTCCCATGCCTTCTCAGTCTTTTGAGTCACACAAAGGAATCGATTCGTAAAGAAGCCTGTTGGACTATTTCAAACATCACTGCTGGTAACAGATCCCAGATACAGGTATGTTGTGATACTTTGCAATGAATGTTCCTCCTCTTAGAATGACATTTTGAGTCATTTTATAGGCAAATACTGATGTCAAAACAAAGCAAAACTTATAATGAAGAGAAAAAATGTTTCGTACTCTGCGATGAGAACCCCAGATTGAGACATTTGATTGAGAATTTGACCCATGTTTGACTCGCTAAAAGCTTCAACTACTCCAGGAGGTGGATCTCTGAGTGTGGTCTGTGATGCCATCAGAGGAGATGTTCTTTAAAAGGTTTACTGTCCTTTTATAATCTCTTGTTAAGTAATCCTTGAAACCTGATCAATTTTGGAATGTTTGCTTGGCTCTCAATGTTATGTGCAGTTAGAATTTCATCAAAATGTGGCCTCTTTTTTGGTGCAAGTATTATTTTCCTCTGATGATCAATAAGTGAATAATATAATGAAAAGACAAGACATTTCTTCAAATTCAATTCATTCTACTGTTGGCATACTTTCACGGTCTGACTCATTCCGTTACGATCAGTGTGAAATGTTGGTCCTCTCTCTTTACACAAATGTGTTTAGCAGTAATAGTCATAATACTAGTTTTGCTTTAAAAGGCAGTTCTTATAAACTGCGACGAAGTCATGGGCCAAAATGTCTTTAAAAGTTCTGACTTAGTATTATACAGCAATACATTTTACGACGCTACCAGCTCATATTCACTGTACTAATGCTAACTACTTTTCATTTCAGTACACTGAAATCTGTCTAGTTGCTGTATCTGTAATTTCTTCCACATAATACGCTTCTCCTTTTTTTTTTTTCCTCTCCCATCAAAAGGCTGTGATTGATGCTAATATTATTCCCATGCTGGTTGAGATTCTATCGAAAGCTGAGTTTCGAACTAGGAAAGAAGCTGCCTGGGCAATCACCAATGCTACGTCTGGAGGAAGTGCAGAACAGATCAAGTAAGAAAGTGACCGTTTTAGCTACTCAAAGACAAAAAGAGTCGGCCAACACTGACCACCACCAACATGAGAGTGGACCAGTGCTGACTACCACAGAAACTCTGTTTTGAAAATTGTATCTTTTAGCAACATTTCTTGTAGAAAAAATTTTTGCCTCACACATTTAGAATATGTCATTTGAAGGTCTGGGAACAGCATAAAATAGTCACACAGTATGAAGCAATTCTTGACAATGCACAATTATATCAATTATATTCATGATATATAATTCAGCCTATGGTTATCCTTCAATATTAAACTGGTCTGTCTTTTCTCAACCCCATTATCAGTGATAGGCCTTGACAAGATTGGCACCCAAAACCTGAACATTGGCCCATTTTGGCACACATCCTACTACCCCTTAATACATGCCCCCCTCCCCCCCCCCCCCCCCCCCCCGCCATCCACCAACCCACACACACACACCTTATATTCAATCCTCTTCCACTACCCATGGGATCCTGGAATGAGTTGGTATAAGATTTGGTCGTCGGCAATTCACAGGCATTTCCTTCCCAGTTAGAGACTGTTACATGTTCTTCTACTTCTCTGTTTGTCTCTTCAGATTTATTGTGAGTGAAGGTTGCATCAAGCCACTTTGCGACCTCCTGACGGTGATGGACGCCAAGATAGTTCACGTAGCCCTGACCGGTCTAGAAAACATCTTGAAGTTAGGACAGGCCGAAGCACAAATCTCCAGAGAACCAAATCAATATGCCCTCGATATAGAAAGTTGCTCTGGTCAGTTTTATTTCAAAATTCTCATCTATATTTATTTACCGTCAGAACCAAACAGAGATTACAAACTCATAATTTATGTATGTATGTATGTATGGGTGTATGTATGTATGTATGTATGTATGTATGTATGTATGTATTTTAGATCCTCCTGCAAGCAGGAACTCGCGAAGAAGCCTCATAGGCTTATCAAAGCCGCAAGCTGACCGAAGCCAGTCTCTTACATTCATATTAAACGTCCATGATTATGAATTGTTAATTGTCAACAACTCTGTAACTGGACGACATACATTAATCTGTGAGTGGCTCCGGGAACCTTATGATTGAAAGGCACCGGCGTTAACCACTGAGCTAACACTCCACGGGTTATCAGGACATGTCATCAGGACATGTCGCTGCTTTCAAGTGAAATTTGAGTAACATTTTGTAAATGCTTGGAGACCTGCATGCATCTTACCTCTCTCTCTCTCTCTTGTAGAAAACTAGAAGTTTGCCCTTGAAATATGAATCCCTTTTACGGTTACCACTGTCTCGTAGAGAAAGAAATACTTACTCCTTTTGTCTATCTCCCACTCCAACAGGTTTGGACAAGATTGAATTCCTTCAGAGCCACGACAATCCAGAAATTTACCGTAAATCTTTTGAAATCATTGAAGAATACTTCAGTCAGGACGACGACGAGTCCACCCAGCTGGTCCCGAATGTCGAAGGACAAGAGTTTCAGTTCGGAGTCGAGGAAAATGCAGAAAATTTACAGTTTTAAAGGTGAACCATCTCCATCTCCATAATGAAATAAACAGATAGAGTACTCGGGTGGTCCTATTATTGTGCATCGTCATCATCATCCACCAAAACGAAACAGAATTTTGATGACTGTCAATGAATGGTATTAAAGAAGGGGGGAACTTTCAAGAGTGTGACCCTTGGTCAGTCTGATTATGGGAATGATGATGATGACAATGGTCTAGCTGTCCCTCCAGGTGTAAAGTGAAATCAACTTTACCCCTCTCATTGAAAACAGCCCAGGGTTTATTGCAAATTGATATTATTACCCAGGTACTAAATGCAGGTACAAAGAATCGAAATGCAAATGGTTCAGTGCTTCGGGGATGGCTGTGAACCTACTCAAACACACTTTAGGGTCATATGAATTTTGCGGGAAAATATTGAAGATAAATAATTATAATAATGGGTGATGAGGTTAGTGCTTTACAGTTGTGCTTAGCAGTTTGAAGGTAAAAACTGAATTCTGTGAATTTGAAGGTTCTTCGTATGAAAATTGCTATATGACTTTTGCTTTCTTTAGCAAGTTTACCACTTTGATTGGCATTCTAAGTAACTATCTGAATTCAGTGTAAAAGAATCGTTCAAAGAGAAAAGGCCTGAAGTGACCGAAGAGACAAGGCCTGTAGTGACCGAAGCGAAAAGGTCTTTACTCTTAGGACCGACACAGTGAGCGTCATAGTGGTCAAAGATTTTCAGAGAGGTTTTTTTCAATTGTGAGATATGAGAAAACGAGTGATAATTTGGGTGGAAACCCTCTGTATTCAATGTTAAGCACCCGTAAGGGTGTGAATGTTTGGTTGACCACGACATGGTCTGGAATTAGTCACATATATTGGATGCCTAAGTTGCATCTGCTCGAAGTCACCGTACCAGTGAGTTACTTTCATAAGTTTATTAATGAGTTAATCCATTAAAGAAAACCTTTGTCCCTGACAAAGTTAATGTAATGGACTTTTGTTTCATTTGCAATCCTCTCAAGAGTGTAAACATGTAAAGGGTGCATTATGGATATAAAGAAGCAGATTTGTTTTTTTCTCAGGTTGCTTTATTTCCCTCATAAAAACAGGAGTTTGATACCGAGAGAATGCAAAATGCAGCTTAATCATTGATTAAGAATAAGCAAGGAATAACTGGTGTGGAAGCTTTATGAAGGGTGGGTAAAATCTAATATTTGGCTCCATTCACGTGAGCATTAAGTATGGAAATATCCTGTAGTAATAGTTCTACTTAACCTTTTGTTCCTAGTTTTTTCTTCTTTCTTTTTTCTGTTTATCATTATTATTATTAGTATTGTTATTATTTTTTTATTAATAGTAATAATAATATTATTATTATTACTGCTTTACTACCATGAGACTTCAATGACAAATGAAGATGAAAGTTACAAGTGACAGACTGATTATGATCTCTGTTACTATAGTAACAAAATACAAAATCTGTTGTTATGTTAAGACTTAATGGAAAAAACAAATACATTTATTTTTATACACAAACATTAAAGTAACATTACATTTTTTCGCATTACATATAAAAAGAGACAAACAGTGTTATTTTACCAACAATATTAGAAACATTTTCATTTACAACAAAGACACATTATACATATACAAACTTCATTGCAATACAAATAAAAAAATTCCTTTTTTTAAAACCTGCCTTTTTGTGATCATTTTTTGAGTGTTTTGAGTGAGATCTTGAAGTGCCCTTACCCTTCATTTACGATTGGTTAGAGACTTGTTAAGAATCGTGGCCTACAGCTGATGATGATCTGGAAGATCAAAACTTCCCTTCATAAAGCTGTTTGCTTTGCCTCATTCTGGTCACCTATGTGTGATGTCATCATGGTGCTTCCCTGGTCAGATTTGTTTTGTTGTGTGTTATGATTGTTTGTGTGTCTGTATTGTGTGTGTGTGTGCATACCAATGAGTGGGATGCTACGACGTTGTATTGGGTAAATCAAGCTGAAATACGATTTTGATAAATGCAACTGACCATGAGCTTATCCTGCTCCTTAACTGTGTACCTCTGTTATTACCTTCTCTATATTCTACCTCTTTGTCAGGTTTCAAAAATTTTCTCAGAAAACAAAAAATACACCAGTTGTGTGCATTTATATTTTTTACATTTTACACATGAAAAAGAAAAAACATGTTAACTATTTACTACAACAATATATCTAAGAATGACACCAAGAAAATATTAAAAAAAAACAAAGAAAAAAATACACTTAAGGAAATATAAAAACCTTACAAAAATACATTGAGTTGGACAAGTAACATTTACTATACATTTTATTCATTTAAAACCTTTTTCCATAGTAGTGCAATATTATACAACATACAACATTACATTCCACATTACACTGTCACACTTCCCCTTTTTTCTTTTTTTTCCCATGTTTCAACAAGAACAGACAACTCACAGAAGACGTACACAAGAGAAGCGTTTGACCATTCCTACTTGCTTCATTACTGCTCATTCCCTTTTCTCAAACATTTTTCTAACATTGAAAACAAATATTTCATTATAACTGTTGATTAAGGCAATTTGGGTCTGTTGTTTTGAAGCTGATGATTAAAGTGAATTGTAAGGACACAAATGTCCTGAAAGTGGCTTCACTACTCCAAACCAAAAGCTCTTGGTAGAATTGTTTAGAATTGTGAAAACAGTCTAGCTGTGTAACTAGATATTTACGTAGCAGTCTTGGACAGTTTTGTTGCTGGAAAGAAATCATCTACGTGTTCATTTCAAATTTGCAACCGTTGTTCGTCGAGAGAACATAATATGTGGCAGTCAAAATTGGCCGGTAATGCCAAGAATTACTAGTAGTATATTTAAATTGCAGAATGTAAAACATAGTAGAAATGTTCTAATAAGAACTTTGTGTAAGCAGTTATAAAATTAGGGGATTTGGAAATCCTTCATTAGCAAGTTTTGTAGGTTGGACATGTATCTTTTGCTTGTTGTTTACTTCAAAGCTTAGGTTACACTTTTCTGTTTAATTTGAAATGAAATAGTTGTATCACTTGCCAGTACTTCTACTTAGAACCAGGAATTATTCATTCAAAAGTGTGTGTGTTGGCGGAAGAGGTGGGGGGTAGGGGTGAATGTTAAAGGTGGTCACAGATCCTTAACAAAAACTGCAAACTGCAGTCGGACACAGATGGATTCTAAATTAGTTGAGGCTAGGTGGCCATTTTTTTTTTGCTGCATGGTGAACATATATGACTTAGAATGATCGGGGAGGGGGGGCACAAAGATACCTCATATCATTGCCTTATGTTGTCTCTATCTGACTATCAGGTGCCCCTGTAGAAAGATAGATGTGTTACTTTTAAGAAAACACCCATCGTTCACTTTGGTAGTAATGAAGCAAGTAGGAGTTATTAGTTCAAAGAGTTACTTTTAACACCAAGGCAAGCATCCTGCATATAAATCATATTTTCATAGTTCATGTTGAGGGAACTCTTTCAAGGGTCTGATTTCTATTTCTTGAATCCAAAAAAAAAAAACCTGAATAGCTCAAAAGACCATAAAATTTCAGTGAAAAGGTGGATCTTGACAGATTTTCAGTACAGCTCATTGTTACAACTTGTGGTATTCTGTAATGATAGCGTATGTGAAGGATGTTTGCCTGTTAGATTTTAAAAGTAGTTCTAAAAAGATAATTATAATAATATAAGAAACATTTAACAACAGTACTACATTTTCAACATGCCTTCCATACAATTTTTTTTTTATTACTACAGCGTTCAACATACATTACTGCCAAATACTGTACATTATACATTTTCACCATTTACAACAAAATTTACACAATAATTTTCACAGCTTTGTCCCCCGAGATGAGCTTTTTCTTTCTAAAGTTTACAAGTGTGTGAGTCTCTTTGGACACTAGTATTAATTATCTACTTTATGTTAATTGACAAGTCTGTAAAAATCAACGTGTTGGGACAACTTTTCAAAACTGTGATTTCGTGTTGTGCTTCTAAGCACTTGTACTGACAGTATGAGCAGTAGGAGTATCCTGTTTCTATCAGAGTGAGGATAAAAGCTGTTCGTGATGTCAGCGCAATTGCTTTGTAGGGGTGACATAAGAGAATCGTGTAGAGCGGTACTAGCATTATAAAAAATTGTCCCAACTAGCTGGTGAGTACAATGATAACTATGCAACTTCTAAATACATCTTACAAAGAGACATCACTTTAAGCAAAATTTATCAAATTAATCAAGAGCTATGTTACACTTCAATTCCTTTTCATTAAACTGGATATGTTGCCAGGAATTCATTCTGAATGGTTTAATAAATTGTGGCAACTTATTATAAATGGGCCTAGATTAGATTTGTTTTTTAAAATTTAATTACACTTAAGAAATTCTCTGCAATGATTGGGGGAAAAAACAATAATATGTCATTAGGCTCTGCAACCACAAACAAAAACAAAAAATCCATTTTTTTTTCTCATGAATTTTAAGTAGCTGGTTGCAATAGTAAACATATCTCGTTCTGCAGAAATAAACTGTAAGTCCATCCATGGAGTAATTACAAATTGTTAAAATAATATGACCTTGTAGTACTTCCACCAAATTAATTTTGCTGGGGATATTTTGCCAATTTGTAACTTAAAAAGTTTCTCTGTCTCCAAGGCAATCCTTCATAAATTGTTGCATGGTAACCAATTTGCAAACAGTGAAGCAGAAAGAATTGTATGAGATTTTGCAACTTTTTGTCATCTGAAATGCAAGTTAATGAAGAGTCCTACTACGTAGAGAGTTAGTATATTTGCATTAACTTCAAGACAGATGCTTGAAAATGTTGTCCTAGTCTTTTACTTTTCGAAAACAGATATCTTTACTTTGCCTTAAATATTATGCCCAACAGTACTTTCAAAGCAAATTTTACTTCGGCCTAGTCTTCTTTAAAAATCGGGTTAAATTACCGTTAGTATTAACAAAGTACAGGTCATTATTAAACTAAAAAATCTGCACCTATTGCACAGGCTGTCCAGCATTCCTACATTGTGTTCGCTCTCCATCCCATTCTTCCTACTGTACTATCTAAATACCTACATTTTGGTTAGGCCTCCTTGCTTGTAACCAAGAGGTTGATGGTGCCATGCCATAATTTGCCATTCTAGCCATAAATTACTTTGCTCACTTCCACTTTGGTTACGCTGTGTAACATACATTCAAAATGCAGAACAATTGCACACACAAAAAAAAAAAGCAGCAAAATTGTGCATATCACCTACATGATTGGTGAAAGTCAACAGTGATGGAAAAACTTTGTTTTTGTGGCATCCAGGTACCAAGTTGAGTATGGCACAAAATCACTCTCGTATAATTCACATTTTTGGATTAGCACCCATTCATCATTAATGCATAATATTGCTACTTTTTCATGACGATGTACCACAATTCTTACACAAGTTTTCCACATAAGTATATGCTGGACAGCCTAAAAGTGACCCATTTCTCAGGATGCCTACAGAATGTCCGACCAGTTCTTGAGTGAATTAAGTGAATTGTGAATAGATACAATTAGAAAGGATATGCAACCATCTGCTTAGATGATGATACTGAAATATGTGAAGTGTTCCTCTTACAGTGGAACTTCTGCAAGAAACTGTGCTACCCTTGATAAATATCTAGGTAGGATTGTTAGTCCTACTCCAAGCAAAAATTTGGAAAGTTCCTCTTGTTAACTTGTTTGGCACAACAGGCAAAGTTATAAAACCAATATTGATAGAAAGAACCAAACCGATGCGATGTTATTCATGTCGGTAGTGAAACCATTCAAGTTTCTATGATGTAATAATAAATCAACAATTACTTCCCCCTTGCAGTCTTTCATGGAATACAGTTGCTGAGAAATAACAGACGTAACTAACGGATTAAAAGGTTCCTTGTGCAGAATAGAAATAATTGACAAATACCTTTATGAATCAGCATTGCTAGTCATGACTAGGAGAAGTTAGAGTGTGAAATCTTAGTTTTATGAGAAAAGTTCTTAAGAATTTGTTTTCTATTCTTCTGGAGCAAAAAAAAAACAGTACATGTAAGGAATGATCTCTATAAGATTTCATGTTTAACTCCTGGCTGGAGTTTAATCGTAAAACTAAATAGTCCATCTTTGTAGAATAAGACTTGGAAGTGTTCACCATAGGCATTTGTTATCAACCGGTTACCTCTTATATGAAAAAAATTATATATCATTAATTTCAGAAGGGAAGGGGTATGATTTAATTTGGACAAAAAAGTTTACTTCTTAGCTGAAAAAAGTTTGGTTTTAGTCCATTCATATCAACTATGACCATTACAGTCTGTGTTTTAATATCGGTTTATACCGTTATATCCTCTAGATTTTTAACTGTTTGCAGTTTCAAAGGCTCACATTTAAATTAAGCCAAAGGTCTCAGTTTCCGAAATGAATTTGTGACTCATAAATGGGTAAGAAGTTATATTTTTTATCAGTTGTGAATCTTTTACAGACAAGATCCTGAGAGCAATTTGTTGAAAATTATTTTAAAATAAAAGATGTTATACCTTCAGTTATACTTTCTGTGTGTGAATGGAGTGGTGTGTGCGTGTGTGAATGAATTCAATTTTTTTTTCTTTTTTTTTTCTCTTGGCAGCTCAATTATCTGCTATCTATTGAAAACTGATACATAGAAGTAGAAACAGACACAAAGTATTACAATAACATTTCAACACACAATATACTATTCAACAGATACAAAGTTAACAGTAAGAAGACATTTTTGTCTTGGAAAGAGAAGAAATACAATTTTTTTACATAGTAATTTACATGTTATTACATACAAGTATTCAACTTAAGACAAAATACAGAAGTACATATTTAGGCTCAATTTTTAAGATTGAAGATATTGAAAAATTGGTTTAGATTTAATAAGTTTCAAGTAATGACTTTGTATGACTGTTATACTTGTTGTTGATATTGTCGTTACTTTGGCATGTTAATGCCTCTTTCAAATCTTCAAGTAACTAAGTTGAATTTAGGATATATCAACAAAACACAATTTATTCTATTTTCTAAGTATTCCATCAAGGTTCTGAAGTTTACCATTGAAGGGAAAATAATCCTTTGACATGAACTAAAGATGACTGTAGGTCTGTTTTTCATGTATGAAACAAAAAAGACAGAAATGATGCATGTGGATAATAAAATTACAAATCTTTTTTTTTTAAAGAAGTTTTTGTGGAGATAAAAACTTCTTTTGCTTGCAAGTGAATGTTTTTGGCTGTTGTCATAAGAAATATAAGAGTTTGATGACTAAGCAGAACATTATCAATGAAACGGTAGCTTTATTGAAGGTAAGGTGAAGTCATATTTCTATAGCATATGTATAGTGTTAATACATATGTATAGTGTTAATACATAGTAGAGGTATTTGTCGTTCACTGTATTATTAAAGCGTAGTTTCTGAGGGGAGTATTTAATGTTGATGTATCAAAGATGCAGTTGGCTTTATTTCTTACTATTTGACAAATAATAAATCACATTATCTGTTAAGTTTTAAAATCTTTGTGAAACGGTATCCACCAACATGCAAAATTAACATTTTCTTTTCTATATACTGTTGCTCCTTCAGTTTCAGCAGATTCTAAGCAAATAATTAGATAAAACTTTCTTCTTTCACTAAAAACAGGTCGGTATCTGGTATTAAATGAATCATTTCATGCTGTGTTGATTTGCTTAATAAACTGCAGAGTATGAAGAAATTAAAGAAATGTTTTCATCTCCACTTATTTGAGTATCTCTTTGTATTCTCAGTTTTTGTCTCATTTTCTTAAAGATCATCTGTATTGCCCCCAGACATGGTAGAAAGTCATATAGTGGTCTCTTGTGCTTAAATTTTGCCAAGCCCCTAATAAGGCATCCATTCAGAGGATGTCCGTTTACAGTATGGTATAGTTTATTATTGTTGACGGCCATCAAGAACCAGGTCACAGCAGTCAATTCGTGTTGCATAGTTTCTTCAGTCCGGCGCTGTCTGACCAGATTCAAGTTCTCAAACCCTTTGTCATGGCAGTTTTTAGCACCCAGTATAGTGTCATACAGATCTATGGAAGTGTCGTGAGGGATGAGGGGAAACCCAGTATATCATACAGGTCTATGGAAGTGTCGTGAGGGATGAGTGGGCACCCAGTAAAGTATCATACAGCTCTATAGAAGTGTCGTGAGAGGACACCCAGTATAGTATCATACAGCTCTATGGAAGTGTCGTTTGTGGGATGAGGGGGCACCCAGTATAGTGTCATACAGATCTATGAAAGTGTCGTGAGGGGCACCTAGTATATTATACAGCTCTATGGAAGTATGAGGGGGCACCCAGTATAGTGTCATACAGATTCTATGGAAGTGTCGTGAGGGGCACCTAGTATATTATACAGCTCTATGGAAGTGTGAGGGATGAGGGGGCACCCAGTATAGTATCATACAGCTCTATGGATGACGGGGCACCCAGTATAGTGTCATACAGCTCTATGGAAGTGTTGTGAGGGATTATGGGCCTCAGAGTTCATAGTTCAACGGGACACGACGGATCAAACCCGTACCTGATGAGGAAACCAACACATACAGTAATCCAATGAATATCTGGATATATTTCTGAAACAACTTGTCCAGACACTCGAAAATATCTGGATAGTAAACTTTCCTGTATCATTCAATATAGCTTACCATTTCATTGTCCAGTCATAGAAAAATGTGTATTATGTCATACAGTGTTGTAACATGGCTAGTCATAACATTTGGTATTGGAAACACTGTGGAAAGGGTTGTTTCTGTTGTTTAGGCATAGTCTTTGTCACTGGATTCCTGAGTACTGGACTCAAATGATGATGATACACAATCCAGATTTTACTGTATCTTCAACTTTACTGTACCAAGAGAGCTTCACTATTTTTGACTGAAGAGAAAAAGACAAACATTTTTTTGCAAAGCATCACTTCACTGAAATATATTTCTCTCTTTTTGCAAGCTGTGGCAAATTTTTATGACAAGTAAACATTACACTAATTAGCCTTAAAATGCTTTATTTTTAATCTCAAGCCAAAATATGCTGAAGCTTCCAGCATTGTGGACACATAGGAGACCTAAGGTAATGTGTAAGAGTAGAGTAAGAATAACTTTATTAATCCTTTAAGAGGAAACAACAGTGCATCTTGCAGAGCAGACTAATGAAACATCTGATAGTTGATAATGTGCAGATTGGGGTACCAAATTCTCTTCCCTTCATATTATCTATCCTATGATATGAAAACATGAATTATAATTTCCCCCCATAGCAACAAGAGCACAGAGACTCCCTTCCGGTCCCCCCGCCCCCTCATATTCATGTAAAGAAAAATACTGATAGAGACTCAGAGCACAGCTTCAAATTGAAGCATCTTACTTCACAGCAACTATATCCTTTAAACAAAATTGGCAGACACCAAAATGGGCTATTATAATATACATCCAAGTTTGTTCAACTGGACCTGGAACAGTCGATTACATCATAGAACCAATAAATTTAGTGAAGTTTTTTGACATTCTACCGGCCAAAGTGGTAACAAATCTC
The DNA here is from genome assembly GCA_000934455.1 of Apostichopus parvimensis. Taxonomy (NCBI): domain Eukaryota; kingdom Metazoa; phylum Echinodermata; class Holothuroidea; order Aspidochirotida; family Stichopodidae; genus Apostichopus; species Apostichopus parvimensis. The sequence goes on along the minus strand of KN888759.1, from coordinate 24,804 downwards.
TCCATTTCAAACATAGTTTAGTCATTACCAGTAATTTTCCTGACCAGAGTCAAGTCATTCACGGTTGCCACTACGTTATCGCACGGGGAGACCCCTGGCAAGTTTGTTTGAATCACTTCAGATTTAGACTGACTTATTACCAATTGCATTTAATCTTTGCTCAACCTGATTAGTAATGAACGCTACAAACTAACTGTGGAAATAGATTATTTCAAGTACTTCTCTTCAGTTTGCATGACAGAATTTTAATGTAGGATGTCAGGACTAGAAGTTGTCTTTTGGGTCAATCCATGCCAAATCAACAGTGGCCTCCACGTCGACCCTCTCAGAATCGCCTGAAATTGATATGGTGTCTTGCCATATGTCTCAAAGGATGAAATTGGGCAAAAAAAAATTTTTAAACTTTTTGGTTGCTATGATACGGCCCCGCCTAGCAACCAAATCTAGATTGCATTTTAAGAGCCCTAAATTTGTGTCAAGTTTGGAGGCATCTTTTGCATAAATGTAAAGT
>KN888759.1:5449-18163 GCA_000934455.1 Apostichopus parvimensis | reverse complement strand
CAATTGCTCAGATGGAATGAAGTGAACAATTGAACATTTTGCAGCAAAATGTCCAATTCACGGAATATGATAAGTTGTCAATTAAACATTTTTCAGAAAATTGTTCAATTGCTCAGTTAAAGCAACTAAGCAATCCAACATTTTTCTGTTTTTTTTTTGGATAAGATTTTATCTTGTTATCTAAACAATTTACTGAAAAATTTCACCATATGGGGCAAAGTTTTTCTTATGTTGATGGCACTTTTAAGCTTCCGTAGATTAGCATTGGGGGTTTTCATTGTATACGTTGTACAGTAGTTTCATTAGGCATTTTTTTTACAGTATTCAAAATCATACGAAGTTTTGTATGGTGGAGTATAAGGATCGCGAGATACAATTTCTCAATGTGAAAAGGAAAACGTGGAAAATATGACTGATTAAAGGTCAAATTTGACCGAAAATTGTAGGTCACTCACAAATTAGAAGAATATATGAAAATTAGAGTGCGACAGTCGGAAAAATTAGAGTGCGACAGTCGGAAATTCCGACTGTCGCACTCAAATTTTCCAACTATCGTCAGTTTTACCAAGATTGGGGGGTGAGACACCCCCCACACCCCCCCTCTAGCGACGTCCCTGGCTGCTTCTAGGGAAGTACTTCAACTTTGTGGTTTGTCATGGCATAATTGGGCAGTTTAACAATTGTTTATTGTGTGTTTCTGTGTTTGCTTCTTTTATCTCAATTCTATTTAATATGAAGTCTGATTGAATATCTGGAAATGGAGGATCAGAGGCATAGGAAAGTCCCCATAAAAACTTCTACAAATTTTCTAGCATGCTCAAATTTAAGGCACTGTAAATGATTATACTTACGAAACAAAAGTGGGTACAGTTTCAAGCGATGAGTACTTTCCAGTCCATACTAAGATCTTTCTGTCAAAGTTTGAGGGCGCTATTAACCTCAAATTAGCTGCAGATGTGGCATCTTCTGAGAAAAAGGAAGGCAAAGAGTCCCATTGACAGATGCATGATACCATGATGATCTGTAACAGGGTATAAATTAAGTACTTAAGTTTACCTGTGAAGGAAATACATGTATACATTCCAAAGACTGTATTTGAGATTCAAACATGCAATGATGTGACTTTCACAAGCACAAGGGAATCAGATACACAAAAAAAGTACAAAAGTATCTCATTATTATGGAATCTGATAAAACAAGCGATGAAATGTGCACAGCTATATGATAAAACTAAAACTGTGCAAAGTAAATTCAGTGACATCATCATTACCGTTATTCTACAAACAACATTTTTGCTCTGGCGAAGCTGTTTCGACATTGAGCAGACCTGTGTTTGTCTTCCTTTTTCAACATAACCTCCGACCCTCAGGAATTTGCCACAGGTTTGAGATCTGTAAGTGGTCATGAGTCAGACCAATGCCCAATGGAGGGTGTGAAGACTCACGCAAAAAGAAACATCTAATGCCGGTAATCTGACCTCCTTTTCGAATGAGGGGTAACAAAAGTGTTAGACACCACCATCGATCCCAGAAAATACACACATACAGCTTGCTACCATCGGTAATTAGACACTAGTGTACAGTCAGTACATACAGCTGCGGTCAATACCCGCAGCACAGTGTACAAACAATACAGCGATGGACATCTCAGGTCCAGCTAAAGATAACAAGGTATCACGTTTCATTACTGAACTGTCTGCATTTTGTAGCAACATGAACAAAACTTCACTTGCAAGCAACGGAATGTTAACTATTTAGATGGCCGCACGCGGTTTGGGGCGAGTCTTCAATTCCTTTAATATATGAAAATCATTGCTATGAAAGTTATTACTGTACATAAGGGCCCTCCCCCATTCTCACCAGAGGGGCCCCTTACTCTCACCTGTTTCTGCTTTTGTCCCTTCATCAGCACTGCCAGGTTGCTTGTGTGTCTGAATGTGACCCATCCTATCATCAGACTTTGCACAAGTAGCACACCTTGTATGGAACTCCTTTCTGTTTTCGTTCCACATCCAGTCTCTATATGCATGCACTTTAACGCTAGCTGATGTACTCATAAATGTTTGGGGGTATTGTCTTTGTATGTGTCCTAAATCTTTCCTATAATTCCTTGTTTCAGAAGTGGACAATACGTTTGCTGTTGTAGGCCTATGAGTACATGTTGTACAAATACGGGCATTAGGACAAGCACTTGGCCTAGGCCTATTGTTTATTGCCAATACACCGACAGGCCTATACCTTTCGTATGCCGCCAGAGTTAGGTTACTTTTCTGACATTGTCTCATGCAAAGTGACAACCCTTCGGGTTGCCTGAGAAGATTTTTAAAGTTTCGGGCAAAATGTTGATACATTTTTACGATAGCGTATGTTCTAACGTTAGACGCAGATCAAGAAGGAAGAAGGTTGCTTCAACAGTATTCTTTGGTCTTATGTTTGCCTCCCGAGCTGTTTCCAATACGTGACTGATAACTGATTTCCCAGCACAGCACTTACTGAACTTTTATCGAACGCCGTTTGAATTTTGTGAACAAGATTTTTACTTTTCTATCATGGCGTAAGGGGTTGCATGCAGCGCCGTTCGTGTAGCATTGATTTATTTTCCCTCCGTTGGGACTTGGAAACAGAGAAATCATGTCGTGGTTGGCAGGTAAAGAAAGGATACAGACACGAAGCAGCACAACATTTGTTACATATTATAAACCCTCAGCTAACTTGAACATAATGCAGGACTAGATACGGACCCAGCCCCCATTAGTGGATCGGAAAAAATAATAATAAAAGAAATATATCGAAAGGCAAGGAGACGAGAGAAATTAGGAGGGAATTAGGAGGGAATTTGCAATGTTAAATAAAAAGTAAAACATTCACTCAAATGACTTGAAAAAGATGCTATTTTTCGACGCGCTTCGCGCACACTCATTGCAGATATTTGTCTTACTATTACTATCTGTTGGACAGCTTGAGTGGAATAATTGTTCCAAAGCCCCATGCAACCCCTACTGCAGCATCCATCCTCCCCATCCGCGCAAGCCCCGTGCAATATCGAATCGACCGACCGTTGATTAGGAGTTAGGATATTATTTATTTTTAAAATGGTCAAATGGTGACTATATTTGTGGTCTCCTTAGTGCGCATCAAGTGCCAATTGGAGATAGTTAATTGCTTCATTCTAATGCCCACAATTTTGTAAATACCCAAGAGCATATTCCCTGGTCCCCCGCTGGGGCGTTGCCCGTAGATGTACCCCACCAGGGGCATTAAGGTGGGCCCCTGGACCCCACGCTCTCGAGGGACCGCTTCGCGCATCCTATGTCATTTGAAAATAGTTAAATGCTTCATTCTAATGCCCACAATTATGTAAATACCTAGAGCTTCCGGGGCTTGCCCCTGGGTCCAATTGGGCCCTAAGGTGAGGCCTGAGACCGCACACCTTCGGGGAGCGCGGGGGATCGAGCGCCTTCGGCGCCTTTGGATCATTCCAACCTGAAGCCCAACCCCTCCCCCTTCCTATAATATTGGTGGACCCTACCCCCTAGAAAGGAAAGATGTACGCACCAGCTGGCATAATGTGAGGCAAAATTGTTCTTTTTAATCAAACACTAGGCTTGACGTACTTAACGGACCAGTTTTGTAGCTATTATAACATTATACATACAAGGTCTATACAATTAAGGCAGAAAATATATACCACCTTTCCCGCAAATAGGGGTGATATTTAGGGGGCTGCAGACCCGGAGTTCAGAGTCAGTTATGGGCAAGATAAATTTTTATTCGCTCGATCTATGCGAATGGACTCAATATTAAGGGAAAAGTACATGCTTGATTATTTACTATACAATTGTAAACAGAAAGAAGCGATTGTTGTGTGCGCGATCGGTTAACTCGTATCCATACTGGGATGCATTATGGGGCTTAAGGCATAATTATGACCTAGAAAAAGCGGGACTGGTGACATACTTGTCGATTTCCTAGCTGTGCCCAATTTGGCTCTCGATGCATCTGGTGATTTAAAACATTTCCAATAACCTGGAGAAAATCCATTAGTCCTACATTTCCTAAATACCAAAGACAATGGAAACAGGGATATTTAACAAAATTCTATAGGAAAACTGGAGGAAGGCTGTTGTAAATAACAATTGGAATATTAAAGACCAATTGAACTAATCTCCAAAACCTCAGGAAATCTGGCTGAATTTATTCCAGTGCCAGTGTCAGTGGCGTAACCAGACTTCTGTTTTAAGGGTAGTAAATACTTCAATGGGGCACACATTACCTATTTTCTATAAAACAAAATGTATTTCTCTCCCAACAATTTTCAGAAAATTGTCAAATCAATACCACCAATACCAATACCAATACCACCTGAAAACATCTAGTCAATTTACTCAACATTGTTATCATATTTGGATAATAATAAGAGGGCAACTTATTTTATTAAATGCACCCCGCATGTTTATAGTTGACGGTATTGACACTACACGTTGAAGCTACTGTCACATCTGAAGCTAACGTTAAGTTGATAAAAATGGCATCTGCCACACTTTTGGTCTCCCGGAAATGTATCGCAAAGCTCTTGCGAAATAAATCAAAACAACAATTTCAAAGAAGGTTTGCTGCTTCGAAAGCCGCAGAACAAGCACCTCCACCACAAACATGGGCGCAATACTTCTTCAGGTTTGTAAATTTATACGCCAAAATTGAGGACCACTTAGGCTTAAGTTATGCATAGACCCACAGGCGCTCCCAACGTTTGCACAGAATAACACAGAAGAATACATAACGTTGAGAGTTGGTCTATGGCCCAGTAGTATAGTCAGTATTGCGAAGTTCGGAACACTGCGAAGTTCGGACACCCCTAAGAAATACACGATTTCACCATGACAACCTACAGGAAGAGCCAAATTTCACCAAAAGGTACAAAGCTACAGTTATTTTCTCTCCAAAATGACCCGTGTGCAAGTAAGTACTTACATATTTGTCAATAAAATGACGGAGATATATGAAGTCTGTTATAATTACTGAAAGAGCAACTGTGCCACCAATTTTATCACCAGCGCCACACTGTGGGACCGAGTGTCCGAACTTCGCAATACTCTAGCAAAGAAATACCAGTGCCACAATCACGAAGAATCTTCTTGGAATACAACGTGAAAACAGTTTGCAGGAAAGAAAGTTTGGCCGTGTATCGTAATATAACAAACTTCTCCCACCATATCAAGTATATTTTTCAGGTGATTTATACCAGAAGATATAGTTTTGGGGTGTTTTAAGGCTTAGGTGTCCGAACTTCGAAGTGTCCATGCTACTATTAGCAGTAGTTATATTATTATTGGTAGTCTAAACGGTTAGAAGGTTTCTGTTGGGCGCAGTACCAGTTTAATTTTGAGCGGGAGCCATTCACCCAACACTAGCAGTCAGTTTAATAAGGATAGGCGTAGTGCTTTGACTTATTTACTGCATTGACTTGATCGTCGGTCAAAACAGCAGTGCTCTGAAGTTCACATCGGTTGAATGAGAAGGACTTATTTAACTTATCAAGGGTAAAATATGTCTTGTGTAATGCTTATTTAGCTGACCATGGGGAGATAATGAAGATGAAATCAGGTGTGGATCCAGGGGATGGGGTGGCCCCCCCTCCCCTGCCACCCTCCACAATGTAGACCTAATTAGAAATTTAATATAGCCTATACATGCCCAAACATGCAACATTTCACTTGTAAACATGTTTTGGTAAGGGGGAAGTACTGCAGATCCCCTACACTGGAGTCTGCTTCAAGTTCAAGACCACATCCCATCCTTTTTGGTTTCCTGAAAGGGAAAACTATGGAGTCGCTCAGTCTTACCAACCTGCCAAACTTATGAGGGGGACCTTGGATTGCAAAGTTGGCAATGACTTTAACAAGGATCGCAAATTTTGTAATTTGCTTTTACAGTTAGATTCGTTCAACGAGGCAACAAACAGAAATGCTGTAACCAAAGCCAAAGACGTCATTGTTTGGCTAGGCGATGGCAAGCCGTTTCTCAGAAAGTTTGCTATTAGTAAAACCATAGGGACTGCACTGTTTGTTTATGTTAAAAAATACATTCAATTGGTAGAATTAAAATTATGATAGGAACATTAACATTGTACTTGGCACTATTAAATTAGTAAATATTGATAATATAATGCAGTTAACATGTGTTTAGATTTATGTTAAAATATGTTGTGTTTGATACAGAATATTAAACCCAATAGTCCATGTATCCTCAAACTTTGTATAGCACAATTATTTGGTAGGGGTCATGTTGGTTGGTTTTAAGTAAAAACAAAAATGAAAATATATCTATAACATAAATAACTGCTTGCATGGTAGAAGACATCTAAGGAACACACATATGGTATATGTTCTCTGAAATAAAGTTCTCATTTGACTGCTCAAAAATATATATTACATGCCAACCTTACGCACTATGAGTAGAACCCCTGTAAAAATTTGTACGCAGTACAAATTAATCAGGTCACCCATCCAGGGTCTAGGCATGCTAAAATCCTCAATACCACCCTTATTTCCTTTTGGGAAACATTTCATACTGTAGTTTTGATTAAAATCCTGCAACTACCCCAAAAGTGAAAATAAGAATATGAGAAAAACATTGTGTTAATTGTAAATAATGAAAAGAAGTTATAAAGTTCAAGATTTTAAAACATACAATGCAAACCATGTACCCTCATCCAGTAGGACTATGTACCAAAACATCCACAGGGAAGCCCACCATGTTTACAAACTGCTTATAAGTAAATTTGGCAAAAGGTATTTAAATATCTTTGCATATGATCTATTTTTATACCATACAGCTACACTACATATGATGGTATGATGAGGTTAACACTAATATTGCGATTTGATTGGATAGATAAAAATATGTTCCACTATGGTTTGATGAGTCTCAGCTCACAATCTGTTATCAGGTGAATAAACAAGCACACCCTCCCCTGTGAGAAATTTTGTAAAGCTGCTTAAATACAGTAGTTAAGGTGCAATGTTTTCCAATAATTTGCAAAGAACATTTATTTTTAAGAAATTTCAGTATGTCAGTAAACATAAAAACCTCGTCTTCGTTTGGTTGGAATTTATGGAGCTTGTCGTTAGTTATGCAACAAACATATATTTTACATCATGGGAGGGGATATGGGGGGGGGATGCTATTATTAATTTATTGCCAGATGCTAGTCACTTGTTATGTCATTAAGCCAAGAAGGATTCTTTATTTTTGGTTTTTGTTGGATTATAATTTATTGTAGGCAGGGGCAAGGGAGGGGGTCCCTCTTTCAAAATATCGCCTTAGAATCAATGCTAGGCATGTGATAGACAATGAGTGGCCCATCTGATGAAGCAGTTCTAAGATAAATATGTCGCTCATAAATTCCAAAACCAGGTTGGCTAAATTTTGTGAACTTTGCAGCTGACTTCAAATGTAATTCTAAATTCTGAGAAGTTTTTTTTGTTGGCGATGTCTTTTTGTATTGGTTGGTCTGTAACATCTTTAGAAATGTAATGATGCATTCATCTCAAATTTACGTTATAATTTTAACAATAGTTGGAACTTCGTAATGTAACCCCGGGCAAAGTAATTGCAAAATTTTAAGGTTCAAGAATAAACAAATCTCTGTGTAACAGATGAAATATGTGACAAACTGATGCAGCCGACCATCAAGCCGAGAGCAGAATTAAGCTTGGAGGCACAATAAGTTATTAGCCAAAATAGGCTATATATAGTGTTGTCCAGTTAGTATGTTGTTGAACAAAAAATGGAAAAGTTTAATCAAAAAGAAATTTAAAGTGATCAAAATTTATCAACATTGAAATGGGTTAAAACCGCATATATTGTTATGGGGACTTTAAGCATTTTTTATTGTGTGATATCAATAGCTGTGATCATTTGTGGTAACCATTATTTCACAGGGAAGATCTCACTATGTACATATTATATGTCATTTAATTTTCCATACCTTGAATTAATTTTAATAAATAATTTCATCTTTTATTTCCTTCTCTCTGTTTCTCTCTTTATCGTGACATCTTTATAACATCTGGACATCAACTACAGCACAGTAAGTATATAATACTCACAAAATGAATGCACATTGACTGTACTTCAGCTCTGCATCACCTATTGAAGTTTTGTGTGTGTCTGTGTCAATACGATACATACCGTACGTACCTGCAGATGTATTGTATCACACAATTTTTTATTGTTTCGTGCACACACCCATGTAATGTTTGTGGTTGTTTGTGTATCGACATCAGTATCAGTAGCAGCAGCAGTGTGGTGCTGCCATGCTGGTATCCTGGCTGATTGTACCGTGCAAGGGATAAAGAGTCTAAGTTAAGATAAGACTCCACAAAGTAGAACTTGCATATATTATACATATATATACGTTATCATTAGCAATTCATCGACAGACGAGACTGAAGACTTGATCAAGTCTAAATTTTATGACATCATTGAATCAGATCTAATTGGGAATTTGAATGATCTTCTTTATTTATAAAGATGTTTATTTAGACTTGAAAAGGGATAAGTTTTTCAAATGCTTAATCTAAAATGTTGGATAGGTTAACGTTAACTAGTACCTTTGTTTGGTTCAGTGATAGCACAGTGTACATTCACTTTGAGAAACAAAGGGAAAGTAAAAGCTTGCTCCTGCATCACAGTAACATAATAATAATAATAACATTAAAAATAATAATAATAATAACATTAATAATAATTATAACATTAATAATAATAATAATAATAAAACTAATAAAAATAATAATAATAATAGTTCACAAGTAATAATCTCTCATAAGATTTCAGACGATGTCTCGCTTGCTATGAAGTTCACTTTATCTAGAGCTAAGTTGTGGTGAAATAAAGCCTTCAGTACACAATTCAACACTGATTCTTCATGTGAACAGTATTCCTCACTTCTTTGACCAATGCCTAAGTTGGAAACTGCAGTTTGGCCATAATATGTAGTTCGATCCAAGAGAATTGGGATTCAAACAGATAGCAATTAAATGACATTATTAAAACCTCTTTGGTATGAGGTACCTGCAGTGTTATTCTGTCTAACCTCTGTGTTTATTTATACTTTACTTTTATCAATTTTACTGCTCACTCACTCACTCACTCACTCACTCACTCACTCACTCACTCACTCACTCACTCACTCACTCACTCACTCACTCACACACTCACTCATGCACTCAATCATTCATGCACTCACTCACTCATGCACTCACTCACTCACTCTCATTCTCTCACTCACACACTCATGCACTCACTCACTCATGCAGTCACTCACTCACTCACACACTCACTCACTCATTCAGTCACACACACACACACTCAATCACTCGCTCATGCACTCACTCATGCACTCACTCACACACTCACTCACTCATGTAGTCACTCACTCATTCACTCACTCACTCATTCACTCACCCATTCACTCACTCATTCAGTCAGTCACACACTCACTCACTCACTCTCTCTTTCATTGGTGTAAATCAATGTTAATTTATGATTTCCAATCTCCTGCTCTCCTCCCCCCCCCCCAACTCACACACACACACCCTCCCAAACTATTTGACCAAAAGTGAACATTCTATATAATGCTGTCAGATTAGTTTTGTTAACGATACCAAAACAGCACCAGAGTATATTGGTCATTGAAGTACTTTCACATAAAAAATTGAATTTGGAAATTGTCGAAAGTGAACATCATAGACCGTACAGATTAGCCTTTGTCATGATCTCATATCGTCATAAGAAAATGAAGGCAATCACAAGTAAAGTATATATGAATTTGTTAATGATTAACATTCTTTTCTTTTCTAAATTACAGCAATTCTGGGGTCCTGGTAAGTTTCTGCTTCTGACATATATTTTACTTGTAATAGGTTTCTTTTACTGCTTGCGTAATTATCCTTCAAGGTTCTGCTCCCAAACTTACTATATAACGTCTAAAGATGACCCCATGTATTGAAACTGTCACATATCTGTTATTAGTTAGCATTTATATTCACACAAACTGCTAAAGTTCTGCTCAATGTCTGGGCAATTTCTTTTCTAATGTGGTTTGAAACCTCAGGCAAGGCCCTTGACACTGGGAGAGGGATGATAGAGGACCAACCCCCCCCCCCACATCCCCAGTATCTCATAGCAATGATTTCCAGTGGGTGTTGGGGTCTCTGTCAGGAAGGTACTGGTGCTTAATCTACAATTTAATTCCTGAAATATTAGGAACTCTGGTTAATTAGACAATTAAATATCTTAAACACTTGAGGCTGGTAATGCAATGCTTTTTGAAGTTAGAAAATGGGTGACCATTATTTGACTTTCTAGCATATTAGCAGCTAATGCTGATGACCTTAAAGGGCCCATATACTGGATAAGTGCACAATTCAATTTATTTTTACAGGTGGGATATAACAAGTTGCCTACATTATGAGTTAAACCTGGTTAGCCCGGAAAAAAAGCGGCAATTTTCTGGGTACCATGTCATCTGCGAAGTAACCAAAGCTGTGTTCCTTACCTTAGCTAATTAAACAGCTGGGCAATTCCATGATAACGGAAGGACATTGGGACTAATTTTCTGACATTTGAACAAGTATATCATGAATATCCCCATTAATTACAACAAGTAATTGTCATCATTGACTAGCTATAACTACGTACTTCAATTTCCACATATTTTTTTTTACACAAACCCTTCCCATTTTTGAAATATGAATATTAATGAGGTCGGTAACGGAAGGACAGCAAACGGACAAGGGTTTTCACACGTCTTGAGTTTATTGTAAACTCTGTGAATTCTATGGAGTAATCTTATTTTGGGTGAGAAATGTTATCCCAATACTGTTTCCTATACTGTACCACTTTCCATTCTGAAATTATTGCTTTGGTTTTCTAGAAATATTGTGCTAGTTAAAGTTAAATTTGGTAACGGAAGGACGGTAACGGAAGGACAAAAGGTCCATTCAGTTACAGTGTGCAAAGAAGAGTATATCACATGTTGACACAATAATAAAATTGTCAGAACCAAAATTCCAATGTGAATTATAACAATGTATTGACCATCAAAAGCAAAAATATGGAAGTTATTTCTAATTATCAACTAATCACATTATGTTAATTAGCTGTATGTCCATAACTGAAAAATCGAAACTGAAAAAGTTGAAGCAACTATCACTATATTCAACTGAATTTATTCTAAAATGATAATCAACTGAAGCTGAAGTCCTACTACTTTAGGAATAATCACCTGCTAATTAATGGGAAGTGATTGTATCTAAAAGTACAAACAAACACTCACCTCTAAAATAAGATTACTCCATAGAATTCACAGAGTTTTACAATAAACTCAAGACGTGTGAAAACCCTTGTTCGTTTGCTGTCCTTCCGTTACCGACCTCATTAATATTCATATTTCAAAAATGGGAAGGGTTTGTGTAAAACAAAATATGTGGAAATTGAAGTACGTAGTTATAGCTAGTCAATGATGACAATTATTTGTTGTAATTAATGGGGATATTCATGATATACTTGTTCAAATGTCAGAAAATTAGTCCCAATGTCCTTCCGTTACCATGGCATTGCCCCTTAGTAGATATAAACATCACTCACAGAATCAACAACTCCCACAGGATGCTGTATACAATATATATGTATGCATGCAATGATATTTACTTTTAATCATAGGGAAATGACTCAATTATCGGACTGGAAAAAAAAAATTGTCCTTCCGTTACTGTCCTTCCATTACCAAAATGGTAACGGAAAGACAGGTTTTAATCAATCATAATGAACAAACGAAGAGGACAGGGTGAAACTAATTATTTCATTTTGTTGGCCAATATAAACTTGCTTTGAAGATGAACTTTCATTTTAATCATGCTGCAACTTTTCCTGAAAAACTAAAAAAAGTTGTATTTTCGGTAACGGAAGGACATTTCAAGTGGCAAAAATACCAAAGACCATTGAAGCCGAACCAATGAGGAAAAGGGGCGAAAATATTATCCATTCAGTTTTCCATGATCTATACTCTTACATGGTAGTGGCTGATATCATTTATATACTCGCTATCAATTAGCAGTGACGAATAGTTTTTATAACCAATCATGCAATTTTCTGTACAGCAACTCCTGAATTTTCATTAACCATATATTTTCATTCCAAAATGCATGAAAATTGCATTTCTGAACCTGATTCTGGAAAATATGGACTCTTAGCTTACATTTGACACCAAATTTACTATTGTCACACACTTTTAATTTTTTGGGTATCATGTCCACTTTCTCATGGAATTGCCCAGCTGCAGCAGAAATAAACTTTCACAAAAAGAGCTTGAGGAGTAAGATGAGGTAGACAGCTTAGGTTAGATCACATGATACCTGGAAAATCGCCATTTGTCCCGGGTATAAACCAGGCGAGGGCTAACCAGGTGGAACACGCAATGATTGAGAACCCTGGTGTAAAGTGAGGCTAATTATCAATCAATCCCATGCAATAGTAACTGTTTAATCCTACAAATATGGTAGCTAAGTCTTTCATTATTCAATTAAGTATGATAAGAATATAGTCACTACTCATTCGGAGATGTAGAGAGTTTGCAGCTGCGAATGGAATACCCATACCTGATCTACTTCATTTAATTTTGTCAAGATTCTGAAAACCTTGTAAGCAT
>KN888758.1:0-29809 GCA_000934455.1 Apostichopus parvimensis | reverse complement strand
TGTACAGTAGCATATATCACCACATAAGGACTTGTGGAGCAGAAGTTCACATGTGGCGATAAATAAGCCACATAAAGACTTATGAAAAAAAAAAGGATAAATATAGTACAGTTTCGGCGGTCATTATGTGACAGTGTAATGACCGCATGATAAATAATATGTGCTTTGTCAGTATGTGGCGGTGCTGATTGCGCCACATAAGGACTTGTTATTGTTATAATGTGGCAGCAATTTGTATTCACATAATGACTTAGATCCACATAATATTTGTCCCTTTTGGCGTTACATAGAGTCGGTAATATGATCTCCTTTGAAAGCATTAACAGGTTAAACACTGTTTTGATTTTTTTCCCCCGTATTTTATGTGTGAAAAGAAAACCTCGTGTTGTCTTCGCTTTTCTATACAAATACCGTGCGCAGACATTAGTAGCGCCTGGGCTCAAAAAGTTCACAAATGGTATTGATATATAAAGTTTGTCAGTTTGATAAATTTGATGAATTTGATAACACCAGTCGCTTAACAATACCAATATACTACACTGGCTCAACAATAAGAACACTAAAGGTTTAAGTTAAAGTAATCAATACATAAAATATGTTTACTGCTCATATTACTCCAAGTAAAAATTGTTCACTACGGCTTATTAAAGGTCTAACTTGCACACCAATCATATAGTGATATACAACTATGCTAGGCCTATACCTGTACAACGATGTAGTTAAACAGTAAAGACAACCATTCAGCGAATTATTGCATTTTCTGAGGTTTACATTAATTAGAGAAATTAAACACAGGTATGATACCAAGGTTAAATTGCTTTCCCTTAATTTGTCTAGGTAGAACTAACGTTATGCTAGGGGCCTAATATTGATCTACTAGTTGCTACTGCATGGCATTGTAGGATTTGAAGATTTTACTTTCAAGTTCGATACATAACATTGTAATCTTAGCCCAATGTGTGTAGCCTTACATATAGCATTTTCAACCACTATTCCACTGGTACCGATAAAACATTACAACACTATGCACATTTGAACTTGATTCAGCTAGCCATGGCTGTTGCCGAGTATTTGCTTTATATCTGATCGGATGGAGGTACACTTATTGGGAAAAAGTAAGAGAGGAGGGTTCTGGGATTGAGTCCCTCGAAAATGTAACACTTTCAAATACTATTTTTTTTTCTTATAGAGAATTTAAAGGACAGAAATACGTGTCAAATTTTTTTTTTGGTATTCGGCATTTTGTTTGGGGGGGGGGGTTGGGAAGGGTGGGGATGGGATGGAAAGCGTGTTTGAAATTACGTCTACCTCATAGCTCCTGCCTTTTGTGCTAGGGGAATACCTAAATAGTGAATGTTTGTTTGATGAAGTTAGACCGGTTACAATGATAACATGCGATGTTAACATGGAAAAATAACATGTAGTTACTTAGTTGAAAATTGCATCTCAATAACATTCCTAACTCTTGATATGGTTCTTTGAATATAAAGTATTTTGGGCAGGAAATCAGTTCCCTACAACAAAAATTGGTCGATCACGTGTAGAAGGTTATATGTGTTACCATCTCAGCATATCTTCAAACGTTGGTTGATTTACACTTCAGATGTCACGATGTGTGTTACATTTGTAACGTTCTCATATGTTTTGGGGGGCATTTAGCATTTCATCACCATGCAACAGTTTGAAAAACATTATTTGGGACAAATGATATGTACAGTTTACAGGGAAACAAGACATTTCTCCTGCAACAATGATATTACTAATTTTACTGTTGACATTTGTCAGCATAAAACATCACCAAATATTGAGAATGTGTATCTCCACATCTTCAAGTACTATGAGGATGTGGTTTTTAACCTAAAGATGCAAACAATCAACAGCAATTGTGTTGACAATACACTTTAGCCTCCTGAATATAGGAATAGTAATACGTAAATGGTGCAGATCTCTTCCAAAAGAACACAATGCCAAACCGTTGTTGCAAAAGCGATACCTGTTCATGTTTTGTATTTGATATGAGTATATTATTCGAGCACAAATAGCTGTCATAAACTTTAAGCTCAGGAAAGCAGAACCAGTTTACTATCATCCCTAATTTCAAATTTCTGTTCTAGTTTTTACGGTTATCAATCAGACTGTGTAAAGCAACATCTAATTTGCCACTAGATTCTCTTTTCTTTTCGTAAATACCCGTTACCTTACATTGTATGCATACAGCCTCAACCTATATGCTACAATAGTACTTTCGACAAACACTTCCTTATTCCGCAATGGTTTCTCTAGTGCGCAATCACGGAACTCGGGTGAACGGACAACACCCTAGAAAAGACGTATAAGTACGGATTACTAAGTACAGTGTTAGATCACGTAACTATTTCATGTATATACGCTATATGCTTCACGATATTGTACAAAGCTTATGCACTAAGGATATTAGGCAAACACATGCATACTAATATTGATAAGAACCATTACTAAGTGGACTTCAAATGTATTCTAACTTCTCATTGTAATATGCTATACTTCCTCATATTATGTTCTATTTAAGAATACATATAATTTATTTATTTTTAAACAGTATTGAAGTGTCCATAACCACTATAAATACGACGTCGTATCTTCATTATTTGCTCCCTCTCAGCAGTAAAATTACAAGATAGTTCCATCTCTGCCGCTCTGCTAGAAAGAGGTCGAACTTAAGAAGGGCAAAAGGAACCTAATTGACAAACAATTTCCAACACACCATAAGGTAACGATCAATAAATGTTTTTGAACAAAATAAAACCCATTCAAAATTGAGATCGCAAGTAGCTACTTTTATTATTACAAACATTCCTAACAATTGATATAGGCCTACTTATGGCAGTTACGAATTGTGAAAAAAGTTATGTATCTGAGTAAATGGACAAGCCGTAATGTTAACAACTTTGACGCAATGTTATTACTCTAAAATAAAACCAAATCAGTTGTAGCCTACTCGACTGGTCTGTAACGATAGAGAGGTAAATAAAGTACTACTATAACTAGCTTAATTCTATGGCCTACATATAGGCAAACATATAGTATACACAACGTTGCGCTGATTGGATTGAGCTGATATTTAATTATGACTGGGCCTATACATGAAGTTATAAGTAACTTAGTTTGTACGTACACTTCAATTCTCCTGATCCAATGTTCTCATAAACCAAAGTAAAAAACGGTTCCGTGGTATGTAATAATCACTACGGCTTTCAGCACACAGCTTTATAGTTGAAGTCATGCTACATTGTCTATGTCATGATGCATCATGTAGTTTAGTGAAGAGCGCAAACCTGGAACAGAGTTTGTCCTTGAACAGTTATAGAATACTCACGTGATACACTCTAAAAAGAAACGTCTTTTGTAAACGCGTTGCTGCGTTATTTTCTAAACATTCCGTTCAACAGCATCGTCCCGCATGGTTGTGCGCATTGGCTATTGGTGTTAATCCAGTTCTATAAACACTGCCATGTGTTTCCAAAGTTGTGATCGCGTAACGATATTGAGCTCGACGTATGCCTCAAATGTTTTTATCAACACCAGCGTCGTTGTGGTATATTAATATTAACAGCACGGCCCAAGTAGTATTACCACCCAAGTGTTGATAGCAAATGATGTCACGAATTAAGCCACGCCTTCTTCAGACGTGTTGATATATGATTGGTGGATTGAGGCTGACACCACGAGCGCGACACGCGAACGTCGTACGCCTGCAACAGTGCCTACCTAGCTGTCATCATCACCTCCTGATTACCGTTTTGTACTAGTCAGATTAAGGAAAAGAAAAGGTATTTTGCAGTCTGCTTAATTTTTGCATTGCCTAGATTTATAGGGTGAAATATTAGACGTGAAAATTCAACATAGGCCTAGATCTAGCGACCGTCAGGCCAGAGTTGTCAAACTAAAAGGCGGCAAATAGCCTAACTTTAACCGACGCTACACATTGACACAAAACGGAATGCAGATAGCCCTTAGCTGCTAAGTGGGACACAGTCAGTAGGCTATTTAGGCCTAGGCTAGGTCTTTGTTATATTACGGGCCTAGGTTTGGGATCCTATCTGCCTATTCAGTGAACATCCACAAACTGACAAAGGAAGCATATAAAACCCTGAATATGATCAGAAGAAATAAGGCTAGGCTACCTGGCGCTAATTTAGAATCCGGAACTAGCCCTACGTCATAGACTCATACCCATAATGTAATTGTAGGCTATATAATGATGGAATGTCGTTCTCAAAATGCACTCCTGTACTGAATGAGTGCACAGTGTGATGTACTTCCTGTCACAGAGTCTAAATTATTACCCTAGGCTATGGGTCAATGTTCTTCAAAACTTACGGATTAGAGGATAGGCGGCGTGCGAAATTCATTTCATAGGGGCAGTTTGGGCTGGATTGTCTTAGGGTTACCGCTTTCTCTGGACTGTCTTATGACGGTGCCGCACCTGCTGGCCAGGAGAAGGACCGTCAGATTTAAGGTTATCTGGGAGCGAACCCACAAACAAGCGCCATCGCTAGGCCCTAACAGAACACATTGTGATAACTTGTAATTTTGATGGGTTTGTTTGTGTCCCAAAAATGTTGAAAATTCATGTGTGTTATGTCATATACCACAGCGTATTGGCGCAGCGCACAGCATGCAGTCGTGAACTTAAGTGATCATGATTTCTGAAAAGTTTCCAGATTAGCCTAATAATTAAGTTTAAGAGAAAAAAACTGTTAGAACTTAACAATACTACCCTAACCCTATTTATTAACTAAATATTAACTGAGAAATTGTATTTCTAGCCTAACCTAGAACTATCTAGGCCTGAGTGGAACCGGTAAAACTAGTTAAAACTAGAACTCCCACAGTAACGCTAGCCTAACAACAGTCAAAATGCGTTAGGCTTAAGTAATCTGCCAAACAGGTTGGCCTTGGTCGTAATTTAAACCTGAATTTGCCTAGGCCCTAACTAGACAGCTACTAATATTTAAGTCGTATTTTGTGAAAATTGTCATATCCTAACCTGTAGAAATAATAAAATAAGTCTACAACAGCTCGTAATGTAATAAATACTTGTAATTATCTAACACAGACAGGCAATACCCACCGGCAAAGTGTGCTGAAGCTAGCATGCCAATGTGACAATATGCAGCTAACGGTACTTATAAGTAAATCAAGCCGCAGTTTGTGTTAGCCGCAGTAGCAAACAAGAAAGATCAAGATTTCCTCATTTGTGAGTGTATTGCTACCAGATTCATTATTTTGTTCCTAACATCTTATATATACTAGAAAAAATCCAATCAAAATCAGAATTTTTTGGTTGAACATGTTGCTTACATTCAAAAATTGGTGAAAAATGAGAAAAAATATGGCCAAAAATTAAAAAAAGCAAAAAAATATCTAGCCGCCCTATATTTCTTACACCATAACACATAAGTGCCATTTCTGAAAGTGAAAGCGACCGCAGCGAAACATGACAAATAAAAACATACCAACGTAATGCTAACGTTATCAGTGGGCCTATCTTAGCCTAGTATTTCACTACAAACGTGCAGGAAAATAGCTATTTGGGGCCAAAGTGACCACTAGATGACATTTGGCCTCAAATCCCTGAATGTACACTTGGTCTCCGGTGATACTGAGTTACTGACTAACTTTCATGATCATCCAATTTGATCTGTAGGAGAAGCATTTTGCAATTTTTCACACAATGGCCAAAACTGACCTCCATGATGACCTTTGCCCTAAAATTCCTGTAAACCCCATATGTACTATTGGTCAATGGTAATACTGACCAACGTTCATGATCACCACATTTAACCACTGCAATTTTCAATGTTTGTCAAAATTTAGCAAAACTTGGTGGATATGGTCTATCTTCAATCCTGTGAAATTTTAGTATACAGTTGGGGTCACTGGAGGTCATTTCCTGTGTCTAATTTGCATAATTTATGCAGTTTTTGAAGTTTGTCCGATTTTCAAAAAATCTAGTCGATACGGTAAATAGTTAGTGCTGATAGTTTTTTAAAGGCAGTGAAGGTCACTGGAGGTCACTTAATATGACTAATTTGCATAAATTGTTGAATTTTAATGAAAAGTGGCATGCAGGCACCTGCCCGATGGTGCCTAGAAATATGCCAGGAACTAGTCGTAAAGTCAATAACAAAAATGATATATTGTTAAAGTTTACTGTCAAAACATGGCTTTGTCATTATACATTTCTAAAAGAATCACAATTCAAGTCTATAAACAAATAATGTAATTAGATTCAAACCCCAAAAAGGAAATTTGGACCCAGAACCCGGATCGGACAGTCAGGGTCAAAACTTGGGGATTCATGTTCCTAATGACCTTGTTAGTAATTTTATTTATTTATTTTCTTTTTTGTTTCTCTCCACAGTGCAGTGACCTGTTTCTCTGTTGTGCTATCTCAAGCTTCTGTAAGTTAAGGATGGCATCGTTTCGTCCAGTAAATGTTTCAGTTTTGTAGTTTTCAGATACTGTATGTCATGAAATAAACTCTACTTGTGGTTGGCGGTATCTACTAGGTATAACATCATGGGAGATGAAATTATTCATTGTTGCACCATGTGCAACTTCATTGCAGATAATTTTAATCAGTTCACAAATCATGTCAGCAGAATCCACAGGAATGACCCTCGCTTTAAGGTCTATTGTGATTTTGGGGACTGTGGATTTAGCACAAAAAGTTGGGGTGGTTACAAAACTCATGTCAGTAGGGCACATCGAGAGGTAGTTGATATAAATGGTGGCTTTGATGACGATCTTCCAGATGTAGAGGATAATAATGAAGATGGAGCACAGTCTGATATAGAGGATGAAGACAAAATGCTCTTTGCTTCATATTTGCTATATTTGGAAACTGGTCTGAATGAAGCTGTGAATGTTGTAGTCGGAAACACTCAACATGTTGTAGGTTACCACCTTGCGAGGCAAAGACACCAACTTAAAAGAAAACTTGAAGAGCGAAATGTTGATACTGGTTTTATAGATGACTTTTTCTATGATACTGGAATAACAACTTTCTCAACAGAACAGAAGAGAGGGCAGTTTTATAAGTCAAATTGCCATCTTGTTGAGCCTATCGAGGTAGTTTTGGGTCATAGAAATGTAAATGTTCATGGAAATGTGAAGCGTATCTGTGATCGTGGGTATATTGTCCCTCTTAAGGGCCTGCTACAGTCTCTTGTTCGAATGCCAGAAGTGTATCGCTTTATCAGCGAATCGCATCGCAGTTCATCTCAAGTAATGTTTGACATCTGTGATGGTAACTACATCAAAAATGATCTTGAAGGAGCATTCCAAATTCTATTATATGTTGATGATCTTGAGATCGTAAATCCTTTGGGCACACACACCCGGGTACACAAAATCACTGCGTTCTATGTTGCATTTGCAAACATCCCACCCGAGGACAGGTCAAGACTCTCATCCATTTATGTGATAGCCATAGCAAATACTGAGCATTTGAAGAGACATGGTATGAAAAATATCTTGCAAGACTTCATTAGTACTGCCAATGAGTTATCTTCCAATGGTATTGAATTGCATATTGGTGATGTAAAGAAAGTTTTCAAAGGGGCCCTTGTGGCGCTGATTGCAGACACACCAGCGGCTAACCTAATGGGCGGATTCAAGGAAGGTGTTCGATTTGCTTAGCAGCCCTGCCGGACATGCCATGTTTCTCGTGATGAATTGAAACAGAAGATAAAAGTTGAGCAATGTCAGTTGAGAGCACTACCTGATCACATCATGAAGTGCACATTGCTGTTCGAACAACCTCTGACAAAAGCAGCTAGAAAGGAGTGGAGTACCCGATGGGGTATTACACGTAAGAGTATCTTGTTAGACATCAATAATTTTTATGTTTGTAAGATGGCACTCTTCATTTACTACAGTGTTGATCTGAAAGCATTTTTTACCCTCTCATGGCTGAACAATCAATTGGCTACCTTCCCTTACTCCTATCTTGAGATGAAGGACAAGCCGCCAAAAATTATCAAAAATCACTATTAGAGTGATTTGAAGATCAAGCAGACTTCTGCTTGTACACTCACACTGTGCGCGGTAATGCCATACATTCTCTGCAAGAAAGTCCCCCACAATGATCCAAAACTAAAACTGTTGTTGCTACTCATGCAGATCACACATCTTTGCACCAGCCCATGTGCAACAGTGGATGGCACAGTTACTGACCTACAGTACCTAATAAGCGAGCATCATGCAAGCTTTCTTGCAGAATACCCAAGGGCTAATTTTACACCAAAAATGCACTACATGATTCACTTGCCAAATCAAATTTTGAACTTTGGTCCAGGGCGTGTACAATGGTGCATGAGGTGGGAAGCAAAACATTCTCAGTTCACCAGTATAAAGTGGAAAATTTTTAAAAACCTCCCGAAGAGCCTGATTGTTAAACATCAGAAATGGTTGTGTTCTCAGATGCTTTCTCCAACTGGTTTGCCCTCTGACAACTACTTATATGAGGGGGACAGTGTATCTGGTGGGGGTGAAAAGTCCATTGACCAGCTTTACCCTCAACACAGAAATGTGTTTCTCGGACGGTTTCCAGGCATTGAAACTGTACACCAAGCAGATTCGATTGTTATTCATGGAAGTACATTCAAAGCTGGCTGTGTGTTAACTCTGGGATATGATGAGGAAAATTTTCATATATTTTCCTGGGTGTCAGAAATCTATGTGCATGAGCACAAGAAGTATTTTATGTGCAGGAAGATCAACATCATAGACTTAGTGGCTGTTTTGAATTGATATGAGAATGAGATAACAGGGGAAGTGACTTTCGTGTCCTATCAGGACCTGTTTGGTAAAATGCCGTTGAGCATCCATTTCTTTCAAAATAGTGCCTGCGTTTGTAACAAGTATGCCTATCAAGCACATCGAATGTGAAATTTGATTCGAGTATATAATTATCAAGCATCATTTTCAAACACTGGATTTGCTCCTCCCATAAGTATTTCATGTGGCAGTGAACTGTTGTGTTTGGTTGAACTTTTTGAACAGTAATACACAGAATAGTAATACAGCAACTATTAGATGGATCAGCGATGTAGCGACAAATAGTCGTCATATATATGACATGTGACCAATGCCCTCGATCACATGCCAAAAATATAATTACAGTAGGTGTTGCATTAGCATCACCATAGAGTCGTTGTCATCTTGCAATGGTGTAAAATGGACAATTTCTTGGTCATGGGTTAAAATGCTTTTTGTAGATCGAATAGGATGACCCTTACAACATTTGGTTAGTAACACTGCTGGCTAATAGTACAGTAAATAATACATGGTGTGTTGCAGAAAATAAAGTTTGGGCTAAACTTGTTAGCCATTTTAGTAAACTTGTCAGAATGCTTCTGGAACTCCTCTAAATCGAGCGGGATTATCATGACCATTGAAAGTGTTATTATTGACCAGTAATTTACCATGCTTCATTGCCTAGTTAAATTCCAAACCTGTAAATAGTATGAACTCATAATTCATTATAGCAACACTGTATTTGACTCGAGTAACAACCATATACATGGAAAACCCTAATGACAATTAATGTTATAAACAAAATTTTCATTCTGATATCATAGGTTGCAAAAGCTTCCAAGATCAATGAAAAAAGATAACAACATTGTATCAGTGGGGTTCTGGCTTCCTGGCTGAAAACTTTGCATTTTTTGTCTTACATGAAGTGGTCAGGTAAAGCACACGGTCAAGATGGCAATGTACAAGGTGTGGAATGGACAGAAAACGATCAAGAGAGTAGTCGGAGCCCATAACAGAGAGGATTTAATTTGTAAAGGTACAGTAATGTTTTTAGCTCAAACTGCTACTCTATCCTTCTATTCATCTATCTAGCTATCTACAGGTCCTTTGACAATTTCAGGTCGAAATTTTGACCATTTTATAGGCAGTTATGAGGCTATGAGCTACTGTACACCTCATGCTGTCTATATAGCTTACAGCTATTGTTTATGTAATGTTCCCAGGGGCTTAGGCTGGGGGGTGCGGACGCAAGGAATCACAAAGCCTGTGACTTGTTTTCATGCTATATAAAATGTGAAAATTGTATGTAACAATTTTCAAGTCTGAAATATTTTCCCAAACAGGCAAAGTCAAGTTGGGTATTCCAGCATCTTCATCCACAAAGCTTGTGCTTGGCGAGGATGGAACTGACGTGGATGACGATGATGTACTGGAGTTCTTCAGAGACAAAATACTGTTACTACTGACAACAGATGAGAACTGGATTGAACCTTCACTGGCAGCCACACCCACATCATCCACACCAACAAGGGATGTAGAAGACCACCTGTCGAAGTCGGCCGTTACACCTGTGTCGGTTCAGCCTGTATCACAAACACAAGAAACACCTACTACAAGCATCAGAAAGGGTAAGAGAATCACTGCCTAAAATTGTTTATGATAGCTTTGGTATGGGTGCTGCTGGTTTTGTAGTTCATATGCTATGTATGGGCCTCTGCAATCCCTCAGCTCTATATCTTGTTTGATGCGCCAGCTCTATCAGTATATCTAGCTGTCTGTCTATATGTCCTGTTGCAGTGTGTGCACTTATCCGAAAAAATTGAATAGCAACAATTGCTATGCAATATTTTTTTTGTATAACACTTCTCAAATATTGATTCGCGTTTTCTAAACCAGCGTTTATTCATTGATTTGAACTATTCATCGTAAGTGCCGACTAAAAGGGAGGAATTGTCACCGTTTTATCTTGATGACACTATATGAGTATGTTGCAAACTGGAAATCAGACATGCCCCTTTCTCCGAGACTCTAACATCCCAATGTTTTTTCTGCTAATCGAGATGCTGTATTATGAAAGGATATGCCCGATACCCCTGCAGAATTGACTCTATAACAGTATAACCCATTCTCAGAAACTCAAAGCATAAACCTTCCCAATTCTTGAGAAATCCAAATTGGCTTGTATAGGAGTAGGAACAAAAATATTAGGCCAGTCGATTGGGGTTGTCAAAATCCAGAGTGCTTTTAACTTTCCAACCAATTTCCTGTACAGGTTTTATTTAGGCGAAACTATTTTCAGCTATGTTTTGGATGAAAAAACATTGAGTAGTTCTTTGAAAAAACCTACAGTATTCATATAAAATTGGTACATTCTCCTGAAGTAACTTGCCATTTATTTGACTGTGAGTATGGCCAATTGGCACATGGTTCGCTATACTCTGCATACGATGCTGCCATACATCCAGGTATTACATCAATAAAAATCACACACTAAATCAAAAGGCACTTTGCCGGATCGGTTCGTTGGGCAATAGTCGGAAGAAATAAGCCCCGCCCACTTCTCAGAAGGGAACAGGCAGTACAGCTGCAGTACACGCAGTTTGCTAGACTATATTTTGCCTTCCGTACTGTACTGCAAGTGATTCATTCATTATTGGCACGCAAAGAAGGAATGCAACATGGTTTCGTGAACTACTTTCCAATTACTATTTATGCTTTTTGATGTTTAGGTTTTTGTGATGTACGACTATTTTTTAGTGATTTTCATCACAATGAACGTCATTTATATTGAGTTCTGTGTTCCTAAATTTGACTAGAATTTTGCATCGCACAACTTGCGACGCCGTTTTGAAAATCTCTCGCAGTTGTTTCATTTTGAATCGCATTTTGCAATGCGATACTGGAAAATACCAACACTGCCTGTTTGTATATTTCAATATTGCCTTGAATGGACCTAGCCCGCACACACTATCCTTACCCATGCCTACCTACTCCACGACAATATTGTATTCCTGTGACTGATGTCAGTCATGTTTTTGCCGACTGCTATGATCACTTCCATATCTGTCGTACAATGTACCCAATTTGAAAACAATGTTTGAACATACAGAACCATTTTTCAGCTTCTTTATAAACAGTTTTAACAAGTCTATTGTATTCTCTCTTTTTTCTTGTCTATCCGCACATCTTTAGTTTTTTCACACCCATGTGCCGTTTCACTATTCTAGCTCTTGACCCTGCTTCTGACTGATACTGTAACATGCAGGTGTTGGTGTGTCTTGTGATAATATTTAACTATGAATTGCTTCTTTTTTCAAGTCTAGCCAATGCTGATTGAACTTCCATTTAACCATCAAATAGAAGAGGTATCAGAGGCTTCAAAGGTTTAAGTCAAACAGAAGAAACAGATCACTGTGTGTGGAAGTGTGGAGGAGGGAAAAACCAACTGAATATATGTCAGGTTTGACAGTTTGGTCTTTGTACCTTGCTCCTTTTCACAGATATTACATCTGCTAGTGTGAAAATGCCCATCCCAGAGAGGATTGATCTTCCTGAATTCAGCCCTAATGTGGTCATGATGCTTCAAAACAACCAAGGTGGTGAGATCTTTAATGCTGTCCTGAAGGAAGCAGCCGTGTACTACCAGTTCAAGTACCCAGGAATGAAGGACTCCACCTATTATCAGGCCATCGGAAAGAAATTAGTGACAAAGTACCCATGTCTAGAGCATGATGGTATGAGGAAATGGGTAATTCTTTATCTTGGTGTTTATGCCCTTTCTTAAATATTCCTTGCCGAAAGTGAAAGGAATCTATGTAGTCACGCAAGTGTGTGTGCCTCTGTGTGTATGTGACGCTTTCTTGTGAACACGATAAGTGAAAAACGCAAGGTCCGATTGGTCTCATACTTGAGTGGTAGATCACCTATAGTGAGTAGATGGTCGATATTGTTTTTGGTGCTGATCTCATCAATATTCATGAGTATGTAGTAGGACAAGTATGACGGAAGAATACAAAATTAGGACAGTGCCTGAGTGCTCATTTTCAGCAGGTCACATTCTAATTAGCATTCTTGACGTGACCCATACCTTCTGCCAAATCTCTCTCAGACACTGTTGACACAAGCCAAACAATAACATCAGTCTGTTGGTGTACTTAACCCAATAGCAGCAAGTGTCTTTCGTAACTCCATGGTTAGACCATTTGCCATGAGTGCCGAATTGGACCACAACAGGAGTGTTCCTCGCCTCCTCAAAATACCCAGTCACCAAGCATATCATGCCATTGTAAAAGTATCTTCATCCCTGATGTATAATACTATCTCAGTGGTCAGAGCTTTCTGACTGTTCATGTGCATGTTGCCCTGGTTAATGAAGTGGTATATGTTTTGCTCTATATGCAAGAAAGCTTTGAATACAATTTTTCTTTTATAGTCATATTTCAGTAGTAAGCTGAGCTCCAGAATTCGTCAGCTGCGATTGAAGGAAAACAGGAAAACATCCCTCACCACCTGTGATTCAGCTGAGTCACCAGACATGCCAGTTTCAAAAAGATTCCACTTGGGAAGGTTGGTTTGCATGCTCTTTAACCCTTACCTACGTACGCTCAGACGGAAACGGAATAACATGTTGCTTTAAAGTACAATGATCATGTAAATATGACTTCAGGTATTTCGGTACCGTCTATAGAGGAACTCTAAAACCTCAGACAAAATTTCAGCCGATATGAGTGTGAAAATAAGACACATCTGCCTTTGCGCAATACCCCTTGTGACATCACAAGGACCACTGTGGGAACCTGTGTAACACAAAGTTATAATGCAAAACATACTTTGGAAAACACTGTAACAAATGAATTAAGATTGGGATCTGAATACAAACTTACAAAATTGTTCACAAGATTTGAAAGAATTTCATTAATTTCCTCTGTAAATATTACCTTTCGTCTTTCCACCACCAAGGTGCAAAGTAGCAGCATTTACTGTGTAGACTATATGGGCGGCCTTCGCATCCCCCTCCCCCCACCTCTCCTTGTGACGTCATCGATGAAGGTGTAATTCATTTAAGATAAAATAACTCAACAAGGCATCATGCTCAAATCATTAATGTTGGGATTTGACATGCCTTCTTTTCCTCTGTGCCAGTTTAGAACAATCTGTTTCATGAACATAGTTTTGAGGTTTAAAAAGCATTTCTAACAATCGCCAGGTTAGCAAAGAATTTTGAAAATTTCACAAGATCTTGGGAGAAAAATATGTCAATTACATAATCCAAAATATAGATGAGGTAATACACGTAAAAATAGATTCAGCCTTCCATGGTAAAGCAGACTTGCTTGCTGTATATGTAATGAATCCTTGAAAAAATGTATTCCTATTTTTCGTTAATTTGCCCGAGCGCTGGGATGAAACCTCATTTGTGTCTGAAAAATTTGTGAGCCTTCTGAGTCTGGTTCCAAAACGCTTACATTTTATAGGTCTTAACCTGCTCACTTGGGGGATTCCCACTTGGGGACGCTGAAAGTATAAGAGGTCCAATCTGAATAGAGAGAGACAATGAATCATCAATAAATGTGAATTGTTATTGTTGAACCACACTGTGCATGCCCTTCAAAATACGTTTTTGGCAGTGAACACAAAATTTATTCAATTTCAGACCTACAACTGGCAAAGTTTTATCTGAAGATGACTTCCTGGAACGTTGCAATGAACTTGTTGATGAATGGAATGGGCAGCGACGTGAAGCCACTATCAAGATGCTAATGGCAAACGTCCGGCCCAACTTATCATCATGGAGACTTGGAAAAACAGTGAAGGAGGTGGTGGCAAGGATTCCTTGCCTGCAAGATGGTGGCTATGTGAGTTGCTATGGTGTCACAATTATGTTCTGATGTAGCCTACCTACAATTGATCTAACACTAAGGTACTGTACACATAGAGTCCTCTGTGACTGTGTACACAAATGATGTGCATGTGTGTACTGTACCGTTTTGTGAATGGCTGGTGATGTTCATAAACTATTAGTCTGTTTAAACACCTTTCATGGCCGATCGGCTGATAATTTTGGGGCCCAATCAGAGTCTGACATGTCAGACGTTACCATGGCAGTATCATGTCACAATCGTTGTGTGAATGGACTGTCATTTGAATTGTGCGTGTACAAGCAGTGTACAGTATTACATACGAAAATATTGGCACGCACTGAGCATAGGGACCCTCTATCTGGCCTGGTGGTTGGTCCCAGTTTGACGAAAGAAAGGCATAGCATATGCTGTAGCCTAGAATGCATTGGAAATGAACAGTTTGGTTTGAAAAATTGCAAAATAACAGTAGTTCCCTTATTGATTTCAACTCACAATGCTACTCGTGAATCCAGCAAAAATGGACAATAATCATGATTTACTAAATGCTCTTGGCATGATGGCCCTATAAACTTTACAGTGTGTTAGGATGTCACTGTATCTGGATCGAAAAGGAAAGTTTAAACCCATTCCTGAGCCTAGAAATTACCTCATGTAGATCTGACTGAAACTCTGGGTGACTGGGACATCAGATTAATTTGTGCAAGGTCTCGTTTTCTTGAATATTGCTGAGAAAATGGTTGAACTGAATGAAGCAATTGTGGTAATGACAGTGTTGGAGTCGCCGGTTCACTTGATTTTCTGTAGAATCACTTATAGCAGAGTAACATGACCTGTATACGTGGCCCGGCTCTCTTTAGGTGATGTCACTATGTATGCACTCAGCAGTTAGGGATAATATCGGAAACAGCAGTCTGCTCCGTGTTACCCCAATCGGGGTTCCCCTATTGTGACGTCACTAGAAGGGACAGTATGAGGCCTAGGTGCGGGAAGGAGAATTATTTGGCAGCTCAGTTTTAAAAATGACATGAAAGACCTTGGCACCCTCGCATTTATCCCCCAATTGATATGAGGGCAATGCTGGCTGTAGAATGGTTAGTGACCTTACTGTTTGCCATGGGCCACCACTCTTAGTTATTAGGGCTTGCTTTTTATGGTTTCAGATTCTAGAAGAACTGTACGCATGGATTGGCAGCTCCAACATAGAGAAGGGCCGTCAGTTAATAAAGGCCAATTCCGACAAGCTCTTCAGAAATGTTGCCGAAGTCCTAACTGATGCTCCTAGCGTAATTTTAATCGAAGGGGCTTGGGGTCTTAGACACCAGTGTTGTAAGTCGGTAATTTACCGGTAAATTTACATGGTAAAATTTCCGCTAATTTACCGCAATCATAATATACGGTGGTCAAATCGGGTAAAATATTGTAAAGTATGGATTACAGCAGTTTTCATGAACAAAGAATCACAAAGTCATTGACTTTCTTGTTTCAGGGGGGAGGCAGGGGTGCACACTAGCTCCTTTGCCTTTTCAACACATGTATGCACTTTATTATGAAGAGGGTTAAGAGAGACACAGACTGCATGGTTTCATTTGGTGAAGTCCGGGTGTCTGACCTGGAATTTACAGATGATGCTACCTTGCCTGCGGAGTTTGTGGTTTCTCCGTTGTGATTACAGGTGTCATCGACCAAGACCAACATTCAGTCCTTTGGTGGTATCTTGGACAGTACTGTTGAGTTTGTCCCAGTTTTGGGTGAAAATGTTTAGATTACTGAGTCCTTTTCTGCCTTGGCAGTGGCTCTGTGTCATATAGTAGAATAGGCCGATGTATACCCTGCCTATCATGAAAATGGTGGACCTGCTGCTGTTTTATCTGGAGACACTGTGTCGCATGGACCATTTGTGTGTCGCTAAATATTTATTCGGGGGGAGGGGGCACTTTTATTGTCCATTTCTGTGCAACCGAGCCCCTGACTCTGATGGAAATTAGTAGAGCACCTATTGTTCATGTGTGTGGTTACTGGGTAGTGTGTCATCTCATCTCATATGCACCTCAAAATAACATTTATTAGGTGCATTCTTTCAGCATCAGTCATCACATACAACTAGAATTCATGCTCACTTTGTGATAAGATAATGTTGATGACTTGAAGTGATTTGTTCTTTTGTTTCAGACGATGGATTCATCGCTGAACCTGTTGCAGTCCCTTGAGAAAAAGGTTGCGGTCGTGAAGGGTAAAGGAACAAAGTCCAAAACTGTATTTACAATATTGGAGGTATGGCTTTTTCCTTTTTGTTAGTCATTCATTTCAAAGAAGCAGTATGTTACCTCAAGACACTGTGTCGTTGAAGTTAATCGTCATACCTATGTACCCATACTAGGGGCTGGGTTGTCTGTCCCTGCATTGTATGATCCACTAACAGTATATTTTACGAATAATGAACCCACAAGCTGACTTTTAGTTGATGCAGCGTGAAAATGAGACAGACCTACTATTACGTAATGTTTTTGTGATGTCGAGGGGGAAAGCAAAATACCTGTTCAATGCAAAGTCAATGCAAAATTTACATTTTTGAAACTCTGTCACACAAGAATGGCGAATCTGATTTGAATAAAATGTCACAGAATTTTGAAGAATGTAAAGATGCAAGCATTTAGTGACTCTGAGAAGATATTTACCTTGCACTTTTCACTAAATGGAGGAACGAAAAATCAGCAATTACTGTGTAAACTCAATAGCGGCATTCATTAGGTTCCCCTCGTGACGTCATTGAACCGGTATAATTAATTAGGTAACACAAAAACGAAATGAGTTCAAAACTCAAATTTTGAGATGCAAGGTTTCATCTATGTAGTTTCAAAGCAATCCGCTGCATCTCCAAAAATGTAACCTTGCACTTCCATAGACCTTCAAAAAAATGTATTCATTTGCCTGTTATAGTCAATCAGCTCCATGGGTTCAGAAAAGACAGGCCGGAGGTATGCCCAGCCTTAAGGGGCTACTGAATGGGAAACCTTGGATTGCAGATTTTGTTTACTTACCAACCTTGAAGAACAAAACAACCCTAACGTAATAAATTATTATGATAAAGTAACGCAGTATCCTTGTGTGCAGAAAGTCACAATTATGTGTTTCTATGACTAATGAGCTGTTTTATATTTAAGGTCAAAGGTTATTATTCGGTCCCTTATAGCTTCCTTGAACTGGATATCAGAGTAGGTATTTATGAACAGCAACATTATTATTTATGAAATGACTTTCAAGAATATATAGTTACTGTTGATAATATTCATCCTATTTAATTGCAGGTCGACAACATTGACATGCCGGAGGATGTCCTTCGCCGGAAGCTTGGCGTGAAGGATAAAGCCCCTCTTGAGCTCCGCATCCTAACAATCGACAATGACATCAAAATGATTTATGCTGTTGGTGAAGGAGTATTCATTGACTGTGGAACAACCAATTCCCTTGAAGCAATTGTTGCTCTGCTGGGTGGATATTACATTTTCGACTTGAACTATCCGGCCATATATGGACAGCTGCTGGGCTTCCTCCAACAGCATATTCTGGAAGAGCCGTACACATACTTCAAGGGAAGCGATTACCAGCAGTTTTCAAACAAGCTTAAATTTTCCATAAAAGAGCTTTAATTTTTTCTTGGCATGATTATTTTGGAGTTGACAGGTTGGATTCAATGAAGTAGTGGATGTTAATAAAATGTGCATATTCAATAATCTGTTTCCTTTTGTTTCAGTACTGTTTAAGAGTTTGTAATATGAACGAGATGTACCATTCTTAATAAGAACAGTTTGTTTCAACCCTCATGTGAGCACAGATAATTCACTTCCAGATTGAGAAATTAACCCAGTCTTCTTTGGGTATATAAAAACTGAGATTTTACCTTAGTTCAAGCAAGGGCTGCTTAACCCTGGTGTGCTTCACATCTTCTTCCTCATCTTTTACCCAGCTGGTTCCCAGACTGTCCCGGGGTCATCTAAGGTCATTTTGGAGCGAATGGTGAATAACACCATGCTTGCTAAAGCATTAATCCTTGTTTCAACACCTAGTGTTGCTTTTAAAACACAATTTTTGTTATAGACGCGTATACGCGTTAATTAAGTGTTACATGGCTGAAGACGCGTTGAGGCGTTAATTTTACATGAACACATAAACGTGTTAATACCTTATCCGATTAACACTAAAACGCGTTCATTAAGTGTTACAAAAATGTGTTAATTTAGGCGTTAAAACATAAACACCATTTGTTAGAGTGTATATATCATAACGTACACAATATCATCATAATGTGAGTTCAATACTTTCAACCATGCACTGCCGGTTGAACTGGCGGAAGGATGTAATAAATGGTAATTCAATCATCTTTTTATATATTTATTAGATATACTCCTTGCACGGTCATTTCCTTAGCCGGAAAAATTCAAACCATTTGTAACATGATTGACGTCGGTTTCATTTTCTATTTTACACGATGTAGGTTAAACAATGTGTTAGTAAAATGTCGAATGAATCACCTCAATTGCATGTGTACTATGTATGGAATCATAGCCATCCATCTTAAATATGAAATATTAAATGACAGTAAGAAACCCTTCTATATTTATGTGAAATACCAATGCGAAAACATTCACATTAAAATACTCCCTAGATTTGCGTATAAGTGTGAGTTTTGCGTATGATATACCCATCCTTCATTCCTTTACATTCCCGCATTCCTTTATCGTTGATCCCTACATAGTTATATATGTTCACAGAACTCAATGAAGATCATAGACCTATCTGTGATGAATATGATACCCTGTTACATGTGTGGTCTCTGACATGCTCTACTACAATATATTATTTGCCTTGATTGATATAGGGTAACTTGAGAATTCCATGGACAGGAATTGGTTGTCCACTACCCCTGCCACCCCTCCCCCTTTGTGGTTCCATTACAAGGAATCCAGTATTTAATTTACCAGTGTGTGTATTATTCTCCCTTTAAATGTTAACAGTAACCTACGTTATTGCTTGTCTGTGTAATATCTGGTGGAAGAAGTTAAAGGTGTGAGAAGAAGTTGGGTCTGTCACCTGGAGAAAAATTACCCAGAGTTTATCTTAGTTGGAAAATTATTTACAACATCTAAGTTTGAAAGCATTTATATCATTCATAAAGACACTCTAAGCTGTCAAACATCTTTAGTAGAGAGCCAAAAGGATAACATTGATTATATTAATTTCTTAACAAGTATAGTTCATTTTTAACCTTTGCACTATAGTCTCATCAAGAACCTATTGATTTATTGTTCGTTCATACCTTGTATTTATATACGTAGTGAATGTATAAATATCAGCCTACTGTTTAGTGCACTTTTAAATTTATCATTCAGATCTTTTGTGATTTCAGAAAGCATCTAGAATGCAGAAAGTATTTAGTCGTTTGTAAGGACTATAATGCGCCTACATGCTCAGCCATTATTGTTGTGACCTATGCAAATCCTACGTCCTTTCAATTGTTGAATCATAACTTGTCTATAGAGTTGATTATGTCATTTATAATGCCCTAAACCAAAAGAATCTGATATGTATATTGGTATGATGCGACCTACATTGATATTAATGTAGGAGTATCGAAAGTAATTTAGGTAGTTGGTGCTCTAACATGCACTCACACATAAATACATACCATAGTGTTACCGTGCTTCATGCTGCTGTCGAGCACTAACTCCCTGTTTATTGTCATTTACTCATATGTGTTAATTGGATGATACTAAGTGTTCCCCATTCCAGATAACTTAGATCCCATAATGCAATGCTACACGATTACATAGTGACCATGGTGACGGAAAAACGAGAAAAACGAAACTTTGTGTGAATTTATAAAGGTTTCTAGAGTTGTAGCCATAGGACAATATGCATATCGTCATAGACGTAGGAATACCCCCCCCCCCCCAACCCCCGAACCCTTCCCAGCAAAATCATATTTCAGTGGAAAGTCGGGCAATATGCTGACATTGTTTCGGGCACTGCAAAAAAGTGGCAATGGTCTTGTTTGATGAGAGACATTCCTAAAATGCCTGTAGTGCTGACATGCCGAATAGGTATGGACAGTCCACTTATTATTAACGTAGGTGATAACATAAGTCATTGAGCACTATGCTATTGATATGTGGGCAAAATAGTCAAGTTAGTTGCCTGTCGCCATTGATGTGTGATGTGTTTAATGATCAATTGCATATTATTCAATATATTTCCGAAAATTTACACTGTTACTATGTTTGATAGCTATATATATTGTCGGTAGAGGTGATGAAACATGAATTAGGATTGGAAGCACTAAGATAGGATGGAAGAGGAATATCACAAAATGAAATCTTAGAAAATAGTGACCTCTGGTCCGAATCCAGCTCTCACTACAAATTTCTTTGCTATTTTCCATGGGTCAACTCTCCCGGTCAGTTTCCGTTTTTCGTTTATTGTTATAAATATATTATCTTGTCAGCAAAAGTTTGATTAATATAAGAAATGTAATCATTGCAAACAAAAATTGGGACCTAAAGTTCATTTTCAATGCTAATATCATTATATGTAAAAAGGTTGATAAACCCGAGCAGAATCCGTTGGTTTGCCAATTATTTCCTTAATAACTTCCCAAGTTTTCTTTAGGTCAGTCATATATGCACAGAAAAGTTTTGTAAACTTAGATTTCTTCGCTACACGAATACTGGCTGCCAGCTTGTTTTGTACTGATGTTTTTAGGCTTGTTGAAGGAGTGCGGTTGTGAAGTAATGATTTGTAGTACGTATTTTTTTCTTCTTCTTTTTTAGCTATTGGACAAAGAATACCGGAAGTAATTCTTGGAGCAACTTTCTGAGAACTCTTAATTGTGTGACAATTCAGTGGATAATTATTGCCACAGAAATCATTAATGGCATCAAAGAATTAATTATAAGCGTCATTAGTAATTGTAAAGTCATGTAATTCGTCTCAATTAACATTTCCTCATTAATGAAGCTGAGCATCTTATGAGCAGGAGAATCACGTTTGGTAATATTTAATTCATTGTAAGCACTGGATTGTGCGTTGTAATTGATAACAATATAGTTTACAGGAAGATGATCAGTGACGACAGAAATTAATATACCTGAAATATTATATAAAATTTAATCATTACACAATATGATATCAATTAGCGTAGCAGAGTATCATCAATTATTGTAGGCTTGGATATACATGGCATCAACAAACAGCTGTACACAGTAATGCAGAAACATTGCTGTCACATCCGTATAGTTGAGTAGATAAATATTGAAGTCACCTAAGATAAAGCAAGATTCCTGGGTAACTGCGTCGAATTCCAAAGAGGAGTAAAATCCTTGCTGAATGTAGATATATAGGAACACCAGGCGATTTGTTAATAACACTGACTATACTGCGATCAGGGTACGTGATTTCATTAAATAACTCAAACTGGTTGGAGTCTGATATGTATGATAGTTTCTGTAAAATGGATACAACTATGTATATATAAACAATCACCACCACCTCTTTAATCCTCACTGCCAAAATGTATGAAATTATAATTTGTTATTTTAAATACTAACTGGAGTTTTATTATTAACCCTGGTCTCAGTCAAGACTACTACTGAGAAGTTGGAGTAGTGAATTAGAAATCAAATTAGGCCTACAAATATCATAAATGAAACTAGCAATTATTTCCTCATCAACATAATAGGAAGCACGACGAGTATTATTGTCTGTTTCATTGAATACATTCAGTTAATTTACTTCTGTAATACAGAAATCCTCGATTGATTCGATTTCATTTTTCATTTCCATGATTTCTTGTGTAGAACTTTTTTGCCGTGTTTTCTATTTTGTACTTGAGAAAGCGTTCCGACGTTTATCCAAAGCACTATCAATGCCTGCTTCCAACATCACTTCAAGCTAAGGGTTTGGAAATACTGTAGCAAAAAAAATACGTGTTTACAAGTTGTGCGATTTCCCCCTCGTTTGTTTTAGGTAAACGTCCACTGAGCTCCGTGGAGGCAACGAACTATTTCTAGAGCCAGGGGGCCCAACGGTTTCGTAACGTATGTTTTTAGCATTATTGTAGTGCGCGTGCGCTCTACAATATTGGCATTACTTGCCAAGTGAACGAAACCTACATGACTGGACGTCACAAATTAAAGCTTAATATTATATCTGTGTATTTGCAGTTTCAGAGGCAAGCTGCGTAGGCAACTTATTCTGAGCCTGTCATGGCGCTCACATGCGCCCTCACTGGTACCCACATAACTAGACGTTGCAACCTAATCTTTCATATAGTCTCTGTACAATTACTCTTTCATAGGCTAGCTGCGTAGGCAACTCATGTTGAGCCTTTCACGGCGCTCCACCGCTGCTCCTTGTACGCTTTGCAAACTAGTTTCAACGGAAGACCTCACATATCATGTAAAACAGATTGTAAACAAGAATAAATTGTTACTTGTGAATAAGGCTTGCTTCTGGATGCAATTCCACTACAATAGGGCCACAAAACATGACATTGCGATGAAGTGTATGTTGAATTTGAAATGAAATGATGTTTTTAGTACGCATTGCAAGTTTCAATAAGTACTATTGCTATTGGCCTTAAAGTCTGGAGAATGCAGCTAGCTAGCTAGCTATATCACACAGTACAGCCAACAGTACGTGTGTATACAGTGTCGAGCTGCGAGCTGCGTTATCATTTGATCGTGCTCTCCGGATCTGCAGGAAGTAACGATATATCTCGGGTCGCACAATACTTAAAGTGAATATTGTTAAGGTGTCATAACTATGGTGTAAGTTAAAAAATGGTGGCAGGCTTTACCAAGTTGTTCACTATTTTTTGTATTTAACATCTTATGTAATCAGTCAATATATTGATTACAATTCAAACTTATATTTGTTTTTCTTCTAATTAAAAGCAATACTGACAGCGGGATGATTTTCAAGGGAGGAATAACTAAATGAATAAATAAAAAGAGGTGATTTCACCATCTGAATGACACAAACGATAAAAACATAGAACAGTGAAACAAACCAAGATAAAACAAATAAAACTCTTACTTTTTTAAGACGTTCAAAAAGAAGTTCACAAATTGCAACGTGTTTTAAGAAGTATGAGATATTTGTGTATATTTTGCACTTTGGCACAGAGTTTCGTTATTATTATTTTTTAACTCAGATTAAAGTTCCTTTCTTTGGTTTCTGCATGCCACGTGTGATTCTCAGGCGCATTATTAAAAATTACTGCCTGTTATAGTTGATTATTAACCAACACTATGGATGCCGAGAAGTAGGTACATTAAGACTGTTTTACTTTTTCCAAATACTCAACAATTCAAAATGAACTTATTTGTCATAATTGTGATTGTAAAATCACCGTCATATCAGTATTCAAATTCTTGCAGATCAAAAATTTACTTTCAACAAAGTAGTTTGCTGTTCTATCATCGTAAGTTACGGAGGGTACTTAACTAAAGTGTTTTTATTTGAACTTAAAAATTATAAAAAAGAAAAGAATACGTTTTTTATAGAAAGATGTTTAGTGTTTCAGGGATTTTTCTGTTCATCGGCAATACCATATAGGACATTATTCCTCCGTGTTGTACCCAGGGACGCCATACTTTGAGGTTTTTTTCGTGTCGATTTCTCATTAGTAATTGCGTTGATCTTTTACCGTGTCTAGACTTTCGAGTGTCTAGGGGTCAAAAAGCCCTTGAGGGCAAACATCCCTTATTGCCAGTATGTACCGATAGCTGAATACTGAATATGTACCATATAATACATAACTTAAGCTTCCTGTCATATAACCGTATGTATCATGTTATATGTAACTTACACTATACCGGTGCCGGAGGTCATCTTATGGTATTTTCATGAAGTGATGTTATACCTCCTTTAAGTTCCTATCAACTTCCTGCACTTTTGACCTTCAAATTTCCTCCCGTTAATTCCCACGGTTCCGAATAAAGATATACATTACAAATTGTTTGGTAAATATGATCCTTTACAACACTACGAGTTACACTCAATGTGTGCCTAAACACGTAACTGACTGCGCTAACGTTGAACTCTGAATTAAAATCGATTTATTACTTCTCTAATTACAGTACATAGTCACGGGTCTTATGTACAATGCAATATATTACAAGCACAATAGGCTCCATGCAACAGTTCTCCTGGATAAGTGTAACTTAATCAATTAATATATGTTGTAATAGTACAGTTGTAGTTAAAAAAATTGATGAATGAATGTTCTCCAAAGTACAATACGGTTACTATACAATATCTTACAGTTTTCTTATCAGCTTCAGTTTGAATCACGATATTAATATAAAAAATATGTAACTATATAATGTATTAATATCACTCTATGGAACTTGCTACGTCACGGCCATTTGGCATCATTATGATTGATTTGAAAGCAAACAGCTCCTCTTGTTATGTACAACATGGGCTGGTCATACGAATCAAACCTACTTGTTACGTCAACGGTAGAAACTAACATTATCTCGCTCTGCAGTCTAAAACTGGGAATTATTGTGTTTATGAAAACTGCATGGCTAGATTTTTTTATCTTTGATGGTCAATTAAATCTTACTTCTACTCCGATTTAGTTTAGTTGTTTAGTTTAGTAGGAAAAAGGATCAGGAGGGACACTCAAGTCCCCATCAGGGACCCTAATCGGAGAGCCAAAAAAAAAACTGAAAACACCAACAATCAGATCCGATTACAATGCTTAAAGTGCTTGTCTAAAGCATTCTTAAACCCATTCACACTACTTGCAAGTACAACTTCCTCATGCAAACCGATCCACTCATTCACAACCCTTTTAGAGAAAAAAAGTTATGCCGAATATTAATCCTACTATTTGACTTTGGAGTTTAAGACAATACCTCTGGTACAACTACTATTAGCAAACATAAAATAGTCGGTGAAGGATAAATTGTCAAAACCATACACACTCTTGAAAACCTGAATCAAGTCACCACGTATTCTCCTAAGCTCAAGTGTGGTGAGATTTTTTCTCCTGGAACTATTTCATTACTTTCCACACTCTAAAAATTTAACATTACAAAATGGCGGAAAGATTCCTCGTGTTTATTCCTGTTACGATGTGATACATTGTAATCCACGTACACACAGTATGGAATGAAAGAACGTCTTCATTACTTCCTGTAGAATCGAAGTATTACAACCCCTGAATAGATAGTTTCCTGTTTTGAGGAGTTTCGTATATAGTTATACAGCATGTAAATTATGTACAGTCCTATATTTAGAACATTGGCAAATGAATCAATACCTAGACTGATCCTCTTGATTTGATTCGCTCACGAACAAGTTCTATCGGACGATCATGTCAGAGAGTGTTTCATGATATTATTGATGTAGTTGTGTAAGTATATTGAGTGTTGTTATCGAGCACCATCCTCTCCTCCTTCTTTGACGTGATAGAGGTAAAGCAGTTTCTATAATGATTTATGGTTTCGTTTAATTCATTTGTAATTATCTTCGAGTGGGAAGTACCGCTTTTTCCACCTTACACACGATTTTCACTCTCCGTAACCACGCAATACTGCACCCTAGACACGGCGTATTATATACGCAGAAAATAACGTAATATTTAGTCAATGCAAAATAAAAGTGAATTGGTTGGATTCAAGCGCACAATCTGTAAAGGGCAACGAATGTACCTATATATCGGCTGACCTTAAAGTTCCGTCTTTTGTTTTAAATCGCGCTCAGACAGCACTTACAGCTAAATTACTTCCTTTTCTAAAGAACCTCAACAATGTGATAATGTAAGAAGGGAAGCTTTCAGCCTCGACCTCATAATGAAAATACAGTTCCATTACGTTTTTCAAATAACATCACTGGTAACACAAACAAATGCTCACCGGCATTCTCAGCAAAAAGATGTTATTTTCAGATTTTGCAAACATAAATCCTGAACTGCTGAACATTGTTTATCACACTGCGAATATTAGTCGTAAAGGCAAAGCAAATTTTCAGTAGGTTTAGAAACTTCGTCAGAACATAATTGCAAGACTGGGTTATAGCGACCACCTTTAAATGATATTGATCCCCTTCAAATATTTGCCCAAATCGTAAATGGTAACAAAATCTGAAAATGTTGAAAGCAACGAACCCTCAGAGTCAACACATCTGCTACAATTATTGTTAGATCCGGGGATTCTACGACTGTACCAATGAGCTCGACTTATTAATAGATGTATGTTTACTAAGTTTTCTTGGTTGCTATATCACTTTAATTGTGTTGAAAGTCGACTTGTAAGTTGCTACCACAGCTATTCATATCACGTGAATTTGACTAAGACGAGAATTAAGTCAGTTACGACTGCAAACTCCAGGCTACATATTTGTAAATCTCTTTGGTCGCTGTACTGGTATACACTTGCAACAAAATATACTTGATCATTTTAAAGAGGGACCTAACATAACATGTTACGAATTCAGTTCGTAGAAAGGGATTATATAGGTTATTCAGCCTTGTATAATGTAGATATGTATGCAGAGAGTTTGGAAGTGAATCATCTTAATATATAATATACTGTTTGACTTAAAATTCGCCGCAAAGAAAATATTCAGATTAAGACGCTGGCAGTGTATAGCTTTCCAGCCATTACCAAGGGCTGCAATCATCGCAAATGTTTTCCTCGTTAAGTTTGGCCTTCCATTGCATACCACACCTAGATATAACATACAACATACACTACTTTCTAAATTCTAATCACTACTGCTCGTTTAACTCCACGTCTTTGTGTTGTCTCTTTCACAGGTTATCAAATTCGGTATACAGAATGTTAGCTACTCGTATGCGTGTTCAGAGCTGATCTCAAGATGTTCGACATTGTCCGGTTTCTATTTTCGAAACTAATAGTGATAATATTGGGATACCGGATGGATAAAGGTTATTGAATATACTCAGGAAACGAAGTTAACAAAGTCTTTTCAAAGTATCTCCGGCTTACAACTTATTTTGAGTTGGTTAGAATCATGTTTGATCTCTAGAGTACGGTCAATATGTCACCAAAACAGAACTAGTATTGTTCGCTACAGGTGACAAACGCCTACAGTGGAACTACGACCTTTCTTATCGGTTTCGAACCTCTGGACATACAATCAGCGTTCATAACGTTTATAGTGGCTGGGTGTTTGCATATAAAGCGGGAGGCCTGGATTCAAATCCCGGTGGAGACTGGAAGTTTCTTTACTGTTCTGGATTTTCCAACTCACTACGACTTCAATTACATATATTCATTTACCTTTGTTGTTTACCTCTAGATCATTAACAAAAGTCTGTTCAAAGTATGATCTTGAAAGAGATATATCTCTTTCAAGATCCGGCTTTATGAATCAGTGTTTTACTGCTGATGTCGCATTTAAGGCCAATCAACATCGAAGAAATTTACTGTTAGGTCAAAGACCTATGGTAAGGTCTATATGCGTAGGCTAATGTAACTTCATTATAGGCCAGGCCAGGCGTAGTGGTGTACGCCTTTTACTAACTGCCGTAGCAACCGAACCCAAAATCATGCATTTTGAAATAAACATTAAATTACCGATTTTGGCCTCTTCAAAAATGGGTGTTTCTGTTAAGATGTGCAATGGTCTGTGATCCGTGTACAGACAAACACATGTACGTACTACCCGCCCAATTGCAACTTGATAGAGTGGATATTGTATAACTTAACCGGAAATCTCGGGT
This sequence comes from Apostichopus parvimensis, assembly GCA_000934455.1. Classification (NCBI taxonomy): domain Eukaryota; kingdom Metazoa; phylum Echinodermata; class Holothuroidea; order Aspidochirotida; family Stichopodidae; genus Apostichopus; species Apostichopus parvimensis. Next base: position 1,387 of record KN888758.1, on the reverse strand, counting down.
CACCATTAAGTCCACGACCGTTCACATTACATTTATTATGAATGCAAGAGGGATTGACGAAACCCTGGAAAGGACGATTATTGTTAAGACTGCAAGCGGAATTGAAGTATGAGTATGCGCTACTCTTTTTGTACTTTCGTGTTCTTTTCTTTTATTTTTCGATTTTATTTTTTCTTCAGCCAGGCTGCATTTCCTGTGAGTAACGCGGATTTCCTGGGAACGTGGTTCGGAAGGTCCGCAAGGTCTTCCAGCCATATATAAAAAACTATCACTGCATATAATCATGATGATGATAGCTAATTATAGTTGTTTACATTTGTTTTAAGCAATAATGTTGTTCCTGCCAAAAACGAGAAAGTATCAACATTATCATAGTTATTACCTGTTACGTCGGGCCGCTAAACTAATACACCCTCATTGAGTAGCTAGAGAAGAGAGAACACCCCCCAAAAAAACTAACGTTGAACGATGACAATAATGCAAGTTTATGTTTATTTCAGTATATTGGATGATATATGTACAATTACTTGCTCTCCTTAGTCATCTCATGTATTTTTAATGGACATTTTTATTTATCTCAGGCAACTTACTAAAGATCTAATTCCAGAACTTTGTTAGTGATTCCACCTAATTTACAGTTTGACAGAACTAATTATTCCATATATAGCTTTCCTTATTATCAAGCGAGTACACATTAGCTTCACTAAGGTCTTAACAAACACATATAATAACTAAATTCAACCCTATACACTACATTAGCAATCCAAAGTGTACTTAGGAGATGATGCAATGCGGGGAAATTCCCTTATTGCGACATCAATCGTGGCGTCACTTATAATGATCACCGCAGCTAACGCCTCGCAAACCATTGAGCTATTCACTTCAATCAAGCATCAACAAATGCTTCACCCATAAACATCTTCAAAATGGCTGCTCATGTGTCGTAACGGAACTCTAAAATATGATAATTCATTAATATCAACAGTCAAAAAAAATTATGTAGTACTTCATCCCATGTCCATTTTCCTCATAGAATAGCTTCTAATTCCTGACGGAAAATAACGTGTCAACATTGTCAATACTGAAATGACAATGTACGCTACGGTAGTTACCACGCTACTCAGCATTGAGTACATTGATAACCAAAGCGTGTTGAATTACGTGTGCAGTGCAAGTGGTTATTACTTTCACTATCGATTCAGATGAACCGTTTATCTCCTACTTATTTGCTACTTAACAACAGGTCATCTACGAAGAAAACCAACATATTTAAGATCTCAGACATTTATCCGGCTTAGAAGTGATTAATTTAAGCAAATGGTAGAATTTAAAGACGATCATACCTAGAGATGAGACTGAACATGGACAAATCGATGTAACGTTGAAC